>JAVTVY010051096.1:0-25821 GCA_036873755.1 Hanleya hanleyi
TCAATTATCCCAGATCAGTGATGTTAAACACATGTACTCGGAATACATAGGTCGCTGTTTGAAGTCCGATCACCTATACTCTGTGTAGGAAGGTTGGACACACATAAACTATGTATATAGGTCCCAACTAATATGTGATAAAATGCAATTAACTAGCTCACTCAAATCATTGATATTACATGTACTCAGAATACATAGGTCGCTGTGTGAAGTCTGATCACCTATACTATGTGTAGGAAGGTTGGACACACATAAACTATGTATGTAGATCCCATAACTAATCTGTGATAAAATGCAATTAACTAGCTCACTCAAATCAGTGATATAACATGTACTCAGAATACATAGGTCGCTGTGTGAAGTCCGATCACCTATAATATGTGTAGGAAGGTTGGACACACATAAACTATGTATGTAGGTCCCATAACTAATCTGTGATAAAATGCAATTAACTAGCTCACTCAAATCAGTGATATAACATGTACTCAGAATACATAGGTCGCTGTGTGAAGTCCGATCACCTATACTATGTGTAGGAAGGTTGGACACACATAAACTATGTATGTAGGTCCCAAAACTAAACTGATAAAATGCAATTAACTTGCTCACTCAAATATTTCAGATCAGTGATATTAACAGACAATTATGCCATATGTATACAGTAATATTTCATCATACAGCAGTAAGCTAAAAAAAGTTAATAATAATCATGATAATCATTTTGCATCTTGAAGTTTTCATTCCTTAGATGAGGAGTGTTATGAGTCTAACATCAGTTGAAAGGGAGGCATCAAACTTATTGTAGGTGGTACCATCTTGGATGTTACTAAACCTCCCCATTATTGTAACCCCTGTTACTTGTGGTTTCTGTGATTCATGAATTGGTAGAATTCAATGTTTACATTTTAGCTTTTCATATCTTTAGTCACATGTTAGTTGTTCATTTGATTGCAAATAGTCTAGTGTTTATTTAGAGCATTCATAAAGTTAGACCGCGGTTCACAGTTCCTTATTCGTCATCCAGCGACTCATAGCCGCACCCCAAGCAGCGCCCCCTGGCGTCAGATTTGGGATACAAATATGCAAAGGTGTCGATTCCACATGAACTCTTGTATATAGATGAAGCTAGGTATTCGTACTGTTAGAAATCAGATCTGTTATTAGATTATATCCGAATATGATTTAAATATATGAATTTTATTTCAATTAGTGTGTATTTGTTGATGTATGTTCTGAAATATCCTTCACTTTCTTACAGGTTGATATACTTTTCACTGATGACTGCAAGAAATAACACTGGGATGTAACTTGGTTGCTCATATGGTTCCGATGTATTTGCAAGAATTTAGAATTTAACTAAATCTGCAAATACATGTACAATTTGCACCACAACAATCCGGTGCAGATTTCATTTAAATCTGCATCTGGATGAACGTTAAACCTTGATGTGGTTGTACGTTTAACCTTGATGTGGTTGTACGTTGAACCTATTTCTGAGAAAACATTGAACCTGAATCTGGTTATACGTTGAACCAGTAATTGGTTATAGGTAACACCAAATTTTGGTTCAGGGTTTTCCATGGTTAAACGTTGAACCAGAAACTGGTTCAACGTTTACCTTTCAGTTCAACGTTACACCTTTTCGTGGTTGAACGTTTAACCTCATTTCAGTTCAACGTTAAACCTTGATGTGGTTGTACGTTTAACCTTGATGTGGTTGTACGTTGAACCTATTTCTGAGAAAACATTGAACCTGGATCTGGTTATACGTTGAACCAGTAATTGGTTATAGGTAACACCAAATTTTGGTTCAGGGTTTTCCATGGTTAAACGTTGAACCAGAAACTGGTTCAACGTTTACCTTTCAGTTCAACGTTACACCTTTTCGTGGTTGAACGTTTAACCTCATTTCAGTTCAACGTTGAACTTTGCTTGGTGCTACGTTGAACCAGTTTATGGTTGCAACCGAGTTACATCCACTTTATGGTTGAACGTTTACTCAGCGTTTTTACAGTGTACATCGGATGCAACATTCAGTAGTTAGCTATCGTCCATAAAGATTTTTCCTGTCTATATTTGATTATGTCGTGCTTTTTTGTGTCATAAGTACTAATACACGGCATAACGGTACTCTGAACAACGTACCATATAGCCCGCATAAAAGAGGTGTTATATATATTGCTGGTGAAACCCTTATAGTAGTGCAATTTGGTGAAAAGATTCTGCACTTTGAGGTAAAAGCATGAAACTTGGCACATTTAAGGTACTCGATCGGCTGATTAAAATCTGATATAGGCCCACTTGAAATTATTCCAAGATGGCCGCCAATTTCAAGATGGCCCCCATGGTAATGTAGATATCAGGAGGTCATTTGAGACCCAAATTTTTTTTCTTACACCAAAGAATAGGGAGTTGAAACTTTCTATGACATATCTTGGACTTAAGCGTTATAGGAAAATGTAATAAGTTCCAAGATGGTTGCCTTAATAACGTCACAGTGACATCATATAACAATGCTCCCTTGGGGGTCCATTTTTCAGTCAGATTTTTAAAATTGTCTATTTATGCTATTTTCTCCAGAAAAATTACATAATAAACTAGACATTGTTGGCACAATGGCGCGGTCTTTCCCTTCTTAATGCAAATGAGTAAACACATTGTCGCGGGCCGCTTTGGTCGCGACCATTGTTTTGGTCGCTTTACACGCACAGACACGTTTTTCACATTGCTTGTTACTACCTTATAGATTTTCATTGCGTGTTTCTTCTAACAAACTTACCTATATTGGTAAGCGGCAGCTGCTGAACACATTTCCGAGCTTTATTTGAGCCCTAGACGGCTCCTTCATCGATCCGAAAATGTTAGTACGTTGAAATGTGTATAGAAAATTGTCCCTGGAGTCCAAACAATGGCTTGAATGGAGAAAGTTAAGCTTGATTTTTGGTCGCCTGGAGACTGTGCTTCTCACAGACTGTTTTTCTGCCCGACAAAATGACCCCAAATATCGATGGTCATGTGACGTGAAGCAAAATTGATTCCGTAGTTACATTTCTATAAGGAAATACGGGAACATTATCAACGAAAGAACTCATTCTTGGAAGTACCGGGCAACAAATTAGAAGTCCGTATCTATTGCGGTTCAAGAGTTATATGGTTTCCAAAAATAAGCCAGCCCCGTCATGTAACACGACATAAATTATATTGCTTACACGGGATGCCTCGAGTGCTAGAGCCGAATCGCTATAGCGAAATTGACAGCGACCATTAAATAGATGAAATCAACAAATGACCACAAACAGGGCGAGAGAATCATTTAGCATCTTAATAGTTGTTTTTTTTAATATCTCTAAACCTATCGAAGCTATACATTCCTGAAATTTCAAAGACAAATACGTATATATTCTCTCAATGTCCTGTGAATATGGCGCGGATTGGAGTTGTAGTTTCGCCATGGCATAAAAAATGTGAAAATTTCAAATTTTGTCAAATATCTCCTACATGTATACTTTCTGGTACCTTTTTTCTTGTTCTAGTTCCTTTCTGTGCGTCATGTAATGACCTATATTTATATGCAAATTTCAAGACCAGGTGAGGAATGGTTTTCTCATCACAGCCCTTCAAGTTTGAAAATGTAAAGGGCCATCACTCTGGAACCAAGGTCAACGTCAGGTTGAAAATTCAGTGACGTCATACCTGTATCATGGGCAGCTACAAATGTACTAAATTACAGATCCCTGCATGTTGTAGTTTTTGAAAAAGATGCGAACAATGTTTACATTGTGCGATATTCAAGGTCAAGGTCACATCGGATCGTTTTATAAGTAGCGCCAAAAGAAAGACAATATTGTGCCCACTATTGTTTCATTGTTTTGTAATTGTCAGAGCGTTAGTTTTTCAGAAAATGGAAGCCGTATTTTCAATATTTGGAATATTTTACCACTTCAAAGGTCAAGATCAAGGCCGAGATCTGAGACAAGTGGCGACCTTGTCACATGATGTAGGTTATGTGACCTTATTTTCAGGCTGATGGCATTAGCCGTTCAAGATTTCACCACCAAACTTTGCACTCATATAGAGACGCTCCTGGAGGTCAAAGTTCAAATGTAAGATCACATTCTTTTCGGTCATTAAAGTGTTCATTGATATTAGGAGTATCAATGCCGCAGCTTATTTCCTTATAAAATACCGGCTTTTGAAAAACATTAAAAGGGAGATAACTACTTTTTCTTGTTACGTAAAAATAAAAAAAATACAAACAGCATAGCCATATGTAACACTTACCAACCATCAACTTTCTTTTAGGTATGTTCTTTAGTTTTGGCTGTACACAGCCCACACGAAAAAACAGCACCAGGGGAGAGACCTCGAAAACTGCTTGTTTGACCTACTTATTTTATTGGTTATTTTGTTGGGTGTATCTGCAAACTTTCACATTTTAAATTTCAGCGGTATCGCCTTATGCGTTTGGTCAATATTGGCAAACTGGTGTTTTTATCAGAAAAGCCCATAGCTCAATAGGTCAAGGTCAAAATTGAATACTTGTACCAGAAAGTACAGCCTCGTATCTACAGAGGTGCCAAATATCTAAGCTGTATATCAAGCCGTTTAGCCACTATTTCAAAAGTAGAATAATAATAATAATAATGCGTAGAATAACAAAAGATCTTTCCATTTGTAATGGAAAGACCTAATTAGGAAATAATTATTTGACGTGAAATAAAATAATTCTGAGGACTTTCATGCGCAAAAAGTCATACCCATGACCTCCATTTTCAATCAAAATGACTCCAATATCATAGGCTGTAAAGTTTCAGTTGTCAATTTTGTACCTCACAGGCAATTATGGCCTAGGTGTATTGCCGTCGTCATGTACATCCCTCATTTTATTAACGCAATATCTTCAGAATCGGGTTAGGTGTATAGATTGACAACATTATGGAAACATATTCATCTAGTTATAGATCATGTGCCTATTGAAATTACAAAATCAGATATAATTACATCCGAAAAGGGGCATAACTTCGTGAAATTTGGACCGAGGCGACTCATTTTCGATATGCGTCTGACCTATACCTAGATGTATAAATGTTTTTCAAAATGTAGTCCATGGACCTAACACGGTTCTGCATATATGGTGGCAACGGACAGATGAACTTGGTGACAATATCCCTCGACCAAGCAGAATATCATGAGTAAATTCAAAATGGAGGTCATAAGGGTATGACTTGTGTTTTCGACGTGTTTCTCAAAATATTTGTCTTTTTGCGCATGAAAGTCCTCACAATTATTTTAATTCACATCAAATAATTACTTTCTAATTTATTATGTTGTCTTTCTGGAAAAAATGGCATAAATAGAAATTTTCAAAAATCTGACTGAAAAATCGACCCCCACTGGAGCATGCTATATGATGTCACTGTGACGTTATTATGGCATTCATCTTGAAACTTATTACATTTTCTTATAACGCTTAAGCCCAAGATACATGTATGTCATAGAGAGTTTCAACTCCCCAGCCGTTGGATTAAGAAAAAATTTTAGGGGTCCCAAATGACCTTCTGATTTCTAAATTAGAATGGCAGCAATCTTGAATTTGGCGGCCATCTTGGAATAATTTCAAGTGGGCCTATAGCAAATTTTATTCAGCCGATCGAGTACCTTAACTGTGCCAAGTTTTATGCTTTTACCTCAAAGTGCAGAATTAACCCAATTTCATGCACCATATTGCAGTACTATCATGGTTACCAAGTCACTTTCTCTTTTTTTTTTTAGTGTATGAACTCCTTAGTTGCTTGACAGGTGTCTGTCATTTAGGTACATTCCAGCGACAGAATGTGAGCATGGCGAAGGGGCGAGGGGAGGGGGAGTTGTCGGAAGCGCTCAATTTCTGCAAATATTTTGTTTTTTCATGCAATCTTCGTGGTTATAAGATCTAAACATAGAATCAAAGGAAATAGAAATCGATGACCACTATCCTTACTAGCCAGCCCATTATCTTACATGGGGTACCAGTAGTTATATTGTTCAATAGAATGGATGGCGGGTTTAAACCTCCACTGTCGATTACTATGCTATGGAAAACATATGTATGTCACATAGAGTTTTTCTCGCAACTTCATTTTCTTCAAGTAAATTCTCAGACGATACTATCTTGCCCCAATAAGAGCGATAGGTGTATTGGCGCGTGAGTTCTGGTTCGTTTTCCTTGTCTCTCCGTTATCTCATTATATATTAGTAATCACGAGAAAGAGAACGAAGTGACTATTTAGATGCTAATTAGACCATGCTGACTATAAAGCCTGACTTCATGGCGATGCTAATTTGCTTCTATTTGCTACGAAGATATAAGCCGTTTGCGAAATATAATGCTCTGAATACATGTATACCACCAGGTTATGCACTGATTTTATGTGATCTGTCGTGCATGTCGAACAAAGAAAAACATAATATGGGCGTGGCCATGCCCCACGCCGGGACCCAGCCAAAAATAGGTCTATGGCACTATCCTGATAAATGCCTTTCGAGTTGTGTATATCTTGTATCTCTACATCGTATATTTGTTGAGTTATAAAAGCAAAGACACGCGAACAGACAGACATCATTGCTTTAAAATGTAGATCCCATATTTTTATTCTAAGCAATGCAGTTTTAATGATGGTAATGTGCCACTGTCAGAGTGCACAAAAGTTATTTTATGTGTGTCATAGTCAGGTCTTAGTACAGTTAAATGCTGTCGTTTTCCCTGTTCTGGAGATCATCCAAACACTCTGGAGATCAAAGGAACCAACGAGTCATTTAAAAACCAGAAAAGGCCACTTCCCTGTGAGATTCTCCACAGAGAAAATTGCCATTACAACTATTAAGGCTTCAACACAAATGATAGCCCGATGTTGATATCTGAGCTGGACTGCTCTGGTCTGAGTGACAGATATATAGGCTGTCCAGGAATGATACAGGCTGGGTGTAATGACATTTGACATGTTTGAACAGTAGAAGTCTACAGATTGAACTCACTTCACAGAAACTGGCCACAGATATAGCTTGTATCAAAATTGCGAAAAAGAATTCCTACTGTGCTGACCAACAAGTCAATTTAAAAATAGATTGCTAACTACAATATAAGAATGGGTTTGACAAAGAGGCTTCTGGTCTAATCAAGGATGATGTATCTTGGACCTCCGTGGTCTGACGAATGTTCATGTCAAGCGCTTTCAAATAGTTTTGTGGGCCCTACCCTCTCTATTTTGTATACTTTTATTTCTGTATATTGTATGGCATATGGCAAATCATCTGCGCTAACCAAGTCAAATGAAATCTCAACAGATATAAAACGATAATTCAAGTATTTTCCAGAACAAACAAAATTAAATCCATAAATAAGAACTCCTAATGCTTACCCATTAATCCATCTGGGACACAATATTAAACTATATTCGTGCCAGATCTTATCAGCAAGAAAATACACCATTGGTTTCATTTTTTTCAAAATGAACAATGAACAATCACTCTTCCTATTAAACGCATGTAATATACTACCGTGTTCGGTGCATCACCAGTCTTTACCATTAATCGGCACCGTGAGCATTCACTTAAAGTGTAACTGTGGTACTTTTGCAATCTTACATCATATCCAAGATAATCTTCCAAATTGTAGAATTTATAACTTGTTTCTTGTTTTACGATTTCGATTTTAACAATTGTGCATGTCGGAACTTGTGCACAGCGCAACATTGTTACAAAACTGTTCCATTCTCTGCATTGCCGCGACGTCCCGCAGACGGTGCAGGACGCTCGAAGTATGACGTCGTTAACGTCATCTCTGACGTCAAAAGGGGCAGTATACTATAGAAAGCTGTCTTTGAATCCTCTGAGACGGAATAAGAATGAAATGTTTGGGGGAAATTTCACTACGTTTTGTTTTTCACATCGTTATCTTGAATATTACATACACTTACACAAGTGCCACAGATACACTTTAAAATGGAGAAAAACAGAAAGTGGGATGTTATTTGCGCTGAAAACTTACCTCACTTCCACTCTTTGCATTTCTTGTTCTACATGAAATCATACAGTAAGAATTTGAATGACACAGTTCTCTCCCCTGCTAGTCACCTGACTGCTCACTTACCCATAATTCCTTCTTCTTGTTCCTACTGCTTCGTGGATCAGGAAGTAAAATTGTCAGCTCCGTGAAAATTGCCTATTCCTAGCGAAATCACTAGCAGTTGGATTACCTCAGACGTCTGATATTCAGCAAGAAGTCCTTTGGGAAGTATTCTATAAGTTTTCAGCGAAATTATGGCTCAAAATATGTCTCAAATGTCATGCATGTCTTGTGGTGGTGACAAGCCTGTTCATGACCTTCACTCCACGTGTCCTCCATGCCGCCAGGGAAGAGTATGTACATGGGACACGGCCTGTGAAGAATGTATTGTGTGGGCGCCCGGCATATTCCAAGTGTATCTGGCCGGGTCACTGGCAGCTATTGAGGACAATAAGACCGTAATGTCTACCAATCTCGCCAGTGAGACGTACGTAGCTATGTCTCCATGTACCAGCGTGGTCGAGGAGACTAGGGGGTTTGTAAGTTCGCCAGCTGGGTCTACACTAGTCAGCCTATTGAACGTAAATAAAGATAAACAAACGCCCCCTCCCGCTCACGATTCTTCCGTTTCAGACCAGGCGAAGGGGCAATCAGGTAAGAAACTGACCCGGGTTGTACAAGTGGAAGGGACGATCGAAGATGTGGAATCCGGCACGACAACGACTGTGGAGGTTGAGGTTCCTATCGAGCTGACACCTGGATATGACAATGAAGGAAAATCGGTAACGGAGCCAGGCTTAGCGTGGGAAAGCCAGTCGGTTCCGATCTCTCGATCGGAGTCAACTTATGACTATGAAAACTTAGGCAGTACTAGTGAGGCGCCTAACGTTAAATTTTCATTTGGTTCCGGGGTTGGGAGAGTACCTTCCTCAACGCTGTTGAGGCCTGGATTTTCCGGTCGTTCTGTAACATTTACTAACACGGGAACGACTGGTTTGTCTGAACTCTCTCAACCTGCTTCCGGTTTCTCTGGTGGCCTTCCTCGTCCCCCTGCCGAGACGTTTGTCACTTCGAGCCTTCTGGGCCACCAGAGATTGAGGTTCCCACAACAACGGCAGTATGGCATGTATGCAGGTACCTATGATATGCCAAATTATTTACCTGCCTCGGAGACGCGGTATAGACACCCCTCTCAAGTAGGTCAAATTATGCGGCATCCGGTTGCTAATTTGTCTTCGCCCTTGCGTGGCTTAGCTCAAATATCTGCTTTCGGTGGTATTCGAGGTACGGGACCGGCTATGCTACGTATGATGCGTCCTCCTATACGTACTTCCGGTTTACGACCTCGAATGCCAGTTCACCGACCATTACAGTGGCCGTGCTCACTGTCATATGTAAGGTCCCCGAGTGTGAACACACCTCGTCAGGCCCTGCTTCCGGTGCACTCTCAAGTGACGGATCCTACGTTGGCTGCCATTCTGCGCGGAATGGAACAGCAACGCGAGGAGATGAAGGAACTGAGAGAGATGATGACCAGTCAAATAAGGAGCGGTATGCCCCCGCATCCGGTTTTGGCTGAACAGTCTAGGCAACCGGAAGCAAATTTGACGAGGACTATCCCTTCCATTACTCCTCGTTGGCAGGAAGCCCCGGAAGCTATGGAAGTGGATAGGGACCAGTACGGTAGCTCTGAATTGAATGAACCTACCAATACTGATCCAGATGCTAGGAAATATTATGAATTAATTTCCGGTATCTATGACTTGATTCCTGGTATGCAGCTTCCGGTCCCACATGCGGGGGATATTGAAACTGAATCAGGAGAGTCAAATCTGGTTACGAGGTCGGCTACCACGCTTCCGGCCTCAACTGCTATTCATTCTATTTGCCACGTGTTCCATAGAACATTAGCAGAACCCGCTACGCAGGAGGAACGTGCAGTCAGGCTGAGACCTAGAGCACACTTCCGCCCTGCAGGATCTTCTGGTCCGTTCCCAGTACAGAAGCCAAATATACGATCATATGGCATACATGATTCACCGTTTAGCTTCCGGTCTGCAGAGGTGAACGACGATTTTCAGTATTTGTGTCCTTCGAATACTAAATTGGCTAGTAATCCGGATGTTCCGTTTACGAACAAACAGGCCTCCGTACTAGAGGGAACTGCCTGACAAGGAGTGGCGATTACGAATCACCTGGACTGGTTTCTTAAAGTCATAAAGGATGGTTTGTTTTCGCTGTCGGGTGCGGAAAGTCAAGAACAGCTACAGGAGGGAATTAACCTCTTTCTTGACTACCAGAAGATTGCTTCCGGTGCAGTAGAAGATTTACTGGTTCACAATGCCTACCTATCTTCTATGCTGGTGTATTTAAGGAGAAGGGCCTTCATTCCTTTAATACACGATTACACACCGGAAGCAGTAAAGAGGAGTCTACTAGAAACGTCTACGGCTCCTTCGTTATTGTTTGGTGATGCTGTTGCCGAAGTCCGACCTGAAATGGATCGTATTGAATATGACAGGTCAGTGGCTTCCGGTGCTTCGTCCAAATGACCTATGGCTTCCGGGTCGGGTCCAAAGGCGAAGAAGACTAAGAAGAACCCGCCTAGTTCCAAGGCTACTAAGGGTGCTTCCGGTCAACAGAAGAGCCAAGCGCCTGCTTCTTTAGAGCCAAGGTTATCGAGCTTTGGCCATAAGAAGCCGGGTAAGGGGAAATCCAAGCAGTCAAAAAAGAATACCTGATGTTTCGGGCCATACCGGGTGGATTCCGGTATGGCGGGAACACCGAGACATAATGTTTCCAGTTCCCCAACAACTAGACCTTCCGGTAGAGGGAAGGCTGCAGTTGTTTTGGAGGAACTGGATAAGGATCGGGACGGAAGCGTGGGTCATTAGAACTATCAGATACGGCTATCGCCTATTGTTCGACACGCTTCCTCCCTTGACTGCATATCCCCTTCCGTCTCGTATTCCATTACGAACGGGTCATCTATCAGCAATACAGTCCTCTGTGGACAAGCTGATAGAGAAGGCTGCAGTAATAGAGCTTCCGGTTTGGGATACAACACCCGGGTTCTATTCGCCGGTCTTTCTGGTCCCCAAGAAAGACACGTCCGAGATGCCCGTGGTTATCAACCTCAAGCGCCTCAACAAGGACTACCTCACTCCACCGCCACACTTCCGCATGGAGTCCTTCCAGTCTATCCGGACGGTACTCAAGCAAGGGGAATGGCTGACTTCTCTGGATTTAAGGGATGCCTACCTTCATATCCCGATACATCCGGAGGACAGGAAGTACTTGAGATTCATGGTCGGCAAACGACGTTTCCAAATTCAAGTGCTTCCGTTCGGCCTGTCCACTTCCCCTTGGGTGTTCACACGAGTGTTTACACCAGTGGCACAATTCCTGCACAGTCTAGGTATAAAGTACCACTTTTATATCGACGACTCGCTGCTAAGGAATGCCTGCAAAGAGCAGTTAATCCTAGACACCCAGTTTGTCTTAAGGACATTCACTTCTCTGGTATACATCCCACACGAAGAGAAGTCAGAACTGACTCCGTCGCTAAGGCGCAAATTTCTGGGGGTGGAATACGATACGCTTTTAGCTCTCGCCAAACCCCCGGAAGATCGTTGGCAAAAGATAATAACGAAGATACCTCAAATCCTCAAGTTATCTCAAGCCAGGGCTTTACACTTTGCTGCGATAATCGGCCTCTTGACGTCAACACAGGACGTAACACCAAGAGGGCGGTTGCAGCTTCATCCCTTAATGATTTACTTCAATCATCAATGGGTCGAAAGGCAGTTGAACCCGTGGACACCTGTCACGCCACTTGTCAAACAATGCCTCCAATGGTGGCTGGATCCACTCAACGTTATGCCGGGTGTGTCCCTACTTCCGTTTCGTTCGTCACATCACCTGTTCACGGACGCATCTATGGAAGGATAAGGGGCCCACTTCGAGTCCAGGTCGATATCCGGGTTATGGACAATCGAGGAACGCTTGTACCATATCAACGTGTTGGAGTTTATGGCAGTGACACATGCCATCCGCACGTGGGTGAGCGTATTGACCGACAAGAACCTGCTAGTTGCGACGGACAACACATCAGTCGTGTCTTACATCAACAAGCAGGGGGGGGGGGGACGAGATCTCCGCAATTACAAAGCCAAGCGGAAATCTTTTTCGGTCTGTGTTGGGACAACAGCATATCAGTGTTGGCCAGGCACATCCCGGGAATTCTGAATGTCTTAGCGGATTCGCTTTCACGACGGAATCAGATAATTCCCACAGAGTGGCAACTTCACCCAGCCATACTAAAACAGATAGCTCATGTCTGGGAGATGCCACACATAGATTTGTTCGCCACTCGGCACAACAATCTATTGCCCCTGTTCATGTCGCCGGTCCCGGATCCGTCGGCATATGCAGTGGACGCCGGTCCGTGTAACCTTGCACAATTCAATTTTCGTTTTTTTGCTTTTGGTTTCTCAAATCAAAAATTGAAATTTGACCGTCAATTTTCAATTTTGGTTTTTTGTTTCTGTAATCTCAAAATCAAAAATTGAAATTTGACCGTCAATTTCCAATTTTCGTTTTTTGTTTCTGTAATCTCAAAATCAAAAATTGAAATTTGACCGTCAATTTTCAATTTTCGTTTTTTGTTTCTGTATTCTCAAAATCAAAAATTGAAATTTGACTGTCAATTTTCAATTTTTGATTCTGGGATTACAAAAACAAAAAACGAAAATTGATATTTGACAGTCAATTTTCGTTTTGCTTGACGCAAAAATGAATATCAAATATTGAAAATTGCCTCGACTTGTCCCTTTTCGTTTTTTGATTTTAACTTTGATGTATCAATGTTAAGTTCGCACGTGGACAGGTTATGATGTCACTTCCGGTATGACGAGTAGAATAGAAAACGCAAATCGTGTCGTATAAGAGATGTGGAGCGTGAGAGGCATGCGGCCCACCAGGCCATCCTCGGAAGCCAGTGTATTGGTCGATTTGTTAGGGTATCTATGCATTGCCTTGGTTAGTTGCCCACGGTAATTCTGGATACAACATAGATCGAGGGGAATCCTCTAAATCAAACCAATTATTGAACAGGCTCAGCAAGCTCATCTCAAAATCAAAAATTGAAATTTGACCGTCAATTTTCAATTTTCGTTTTTTGTTTCTGTCAAAAATTGAAATTTGACCGTCAATTTTCAATTTCCGTTTTTTGTTTCTGTATTCTCAAAATCAAAAATTGAAATTTGACTGTCAATTTCCAATTTTTGATTCTGGGATTACAAAAACAAAAAACGAAAATTGATATTTGACAGTCAATTTTCAATTTTCGTTTTGCTTGACGCAAAAATGAATATCAAATATTGAAAATTGCCTCGACTTGTCCGTTTTCCGTTTTTTGATTTTGAACGTAAATGTGACTCCATCCAAACATGAAATCCAACATAGTTGTGACTAAATAATTGTGATTATACTCTTATAAACTCCTTGTTCTGTATGGAGACATCTCAATAAACACCATGTGTAATCAGATACTTACCTCCCTTTGACCATTTGGGTAAGATCCTATTGTCAAAATAAATGTAAATGCATTTAGACATTTAGAACAATGCCACAAAGTTTAAGTACCACATTTCAGTTATTGTTACAATATGATTGTGTGATATTTTATCATGTTTCTGTTCTTGGTGTGATCCAGGAAAAAATAGTACACCAGTCAATATCAAATCCTGGTAAACCTTGTGTACATGTCTGCCAGATATATTGAGACAGACACAGCCATCCGCTCTTGTATCAGCATTCATCATGTGTAAGAAATCTGATGTGTTATATTTGAGGAATTCTTACTGCGTGTATGTTGCTATTTAAAATATTCCAGTCCTTGTAAATTTGTTTAATTGTATGACATGTGCATTGTGTATGGTATCTTCTAACATTCTAACATTCTAACATTTGACTAGTTGGGTATGACACTATTATCAAATGACATCTAGAAAAATACCACAATGTTCAATATTCACGTTTCGTTTATTACTACAAGATGTTTGTGTGTGATATCATGATTCTGTCTGTGTGTATGATGATATCTGATGTGTTATATCACCCTAGAAACATGTGCAATCAGACACTTACCTCCCTTTTACCGTTTGGGTGAGGTCCTATTGGCAAAATAAATGTAAATGCATTTAGACATTTAAAACAATGCCACAAATTGCAATATCCACATTTCATCTATTGTTACAATATATCTGTGTGATATTTTATCATGATTTTGTTTTTGGTGTGATCCTGGTAAATCTATTTAACTGTACATGTATGACATGTACATTGTGTATGGTACATGTACCTTACCTACTTTGTTGTGGAATCTGAGCTATGTGCATTTTAACATTGAATAATCTATACATTACACATCAGCATGTCAGAACCAACAAATATGCTGAGTAGAGTAGATTCATTACATGATATGTAATTTTATTTATGAAAATTAGTGATCATCTTCATGATTTGAAGGTTGATAATGTCTTAATGTCTTGGTATGGTTGAAATATGTAGTGATAAAACACTGGCCTGTAACCTCAAAAATATATGCTAAAACTTCCATAATTACAATGTGTTAGTAAATGTGACTCCATCCAAACATGAAATTCAACGTAATTATTAACAATTGTTAATACAGACAACTCAATCAAATATGTCAATCAGTCACTTATCTCCCTTTGACAATATGATAGTGTCCTATTATCCGCATATCATATAAAATATATTTAGAACAATGACATAAATTGCTTTGTTCACATTTGAATTATTACTACAAGATATTTGTGAGGTATTTTATCGCGATTTTTATCTCGCCTTACGAAGTAAAGGGGAGATATTGTGAGGGGGGGAAGAGGATGTCGTCGGTGTCGGTGTCGGTGTCGGTGTCCCCTGCCTGGAAATGAATGGGTTTTTGGTTTAGCAAGTTAAAAAAAAATCTAGAAAAATTAGAAAAAATATAAAAAAATATGGGGGGTGGGTATGCCACCTGGGGGTACTACCCCTGGGGTGCTCTAATGTTAAAATCCCTATGAATGAGTTTTGCGTTTAGCTGAATGCACATGTACATCTGTACTTGGAAAGTTTCTTGCAGTTGTCAGCTGTCATTGGATGATTATGAAACTTGGTACACATGTTTCTTATGATTAGAGGATGTACCTGTGCTATTTTTGAGAAGAAATATTAATTTTTCTCCAAATTATGACAAATGAATGAGTTTTCTGTTTAGGTAAATTGTACATGTACATGGGCCTCTACATGTATACATATACATGTACATGGTAAGTTTGCTCCAGTTGTCAGCTGTCATTGGATGATTATGAAACTTGGTACACATGTTTCTTATGATAAGAGGATGTACCTGTGCTATTTATGAGAAGAAATATTAATTTTTCTCAAAATTATGGCAATGAATGAGTTTTCTGTTTAGGTAAATTGTACATGTAGGCCTCTACATGTATACATATACATCTACATGGTAAGTTTGCTCCAGTTTGTCAGCTGTCATTGGATGATTATGAAACTTGGTACACATGTTTCTTATGATTAGAGGATGTACCTGTGCTATTTTTGAGAAGAAATATTAATTTTTCTCCAAATTATGACAAATGAATAGTTTTATGTTTAGGTCAATTGTACATATACATGTACATGGTAAGTTTGCTCCAGTTGTCAGCTGTCATTGGATGATTATGAAACTTGGTACACATGTTTCTTATGATTAGAGGATGTACCTGTGCTATTTTTGACCAGAAATATTAATTTTTCTCCAAATTATGGCAAATGAATGAGTTTTCTGTTTAGATAAATTGTACATGTAGGCCTCTACATGTATACGTATACATGTACATGATAAGTTTGCTGCAGTTGTCAGCTCTCATTGGATGATTACGAAACTTGGTACACATGTTTCTTATGATTAGGGGATGTACCTGTGCTATTTTTGAGAAGAAATATTAATTTTTCTCCAAATTATGACAAATGAATGAGTTTTCTGGTGTGTACATGTACATCTGTACACCACAGTTTGCTGCAGTTGTCAGCTGTCATTGAATGATTATGAAACTTGGTACACATGTTTCTTACAGTTCGTCCTAGGTCACAGCTCTCCCGCAGTAATCCCACACGGGACTGACCTATCCAGCAGTAATCCAAAATGGCATTTGCCTATCCAGCAGTATTGCCATACGGGACTGACTTATCCAGCTGTAATCCCAAACGAAAATCAACTATCCAGCAGTAATCCCAGACCGAACTACATGTAGTCTATCCAGCAGTAATCCCATTTGGGACTGGCCTATTCAGCAGTAATCTCACACAGGACTGACCTATCCAGCAGTAATCCCAATGGCACTGGCCTATCCAGCAGTAATGCCACACGGGATTGACCTATCCAGCAGTAATCCCAGACCGGACTGGCCTATCCTGCAGTAATCCCACATGGGACTGGCCTATCCAGCAGTAATTCCACACGGGACTGGTTTATGCAGCAGTAATCTCTCATGGGACTGACCTATCCAGATGTAATATGACACTGGATTGCAATTTGCAGCAGTAATCCCACATGGCACTGACCTATCCAGCCATAATTTAACATGGGACTGACCTATTCCGCTGTAATCTCACACAGGTTTAGCCTATCCAGCAGTAATCCCACACAGGACTGGCCTCCTCAGCCATAATCCCACACAGGATTGCCGTATGCAGCAGTAATCCCACACGGGACTGCCTATGCAGCAGTAATCCCGCACGGGACTGTCCTATCCAGCATTAATCCCATACGAGACTCATCTATCCAGCAGTAATCCCAGACAGGACTGGCCTATCCAGCAGTAATCCCACTTGGGACTGGACTATCCAGCAATAATCCCACAGGGGACTATCCATCACTAATAACATGGGACTGGTCCACGCAGCAGTAATCCTACACAGGACTGGCCTATCCAGCAGTAATCTCACATGGGACTGAACTATCCAGCAGTAATCTCACACTGGACTGCCCTATCCATCCTACATGGGATTAACTTTTGCCAGTAATCCCACATGGGACTGATGTTATTGTCTGTACCAGATAATCTATTCCAGACATTATTGTCTGTACCACATCACCTATTCCAGACCTTATTGTTTCCTCTACATGTATGATTTCAATACTGCTGCACCTTCGGCGGATGACCCCGCAAGGCGAGATGTTGGGGTTCTCAGAACGCTTGTTGTTTTTGGTGCGATCACTGAAGATGAAATTTAATATACTAATCCATATCAACTCCTAATAAACCTTGGGTACCTCTTTGTCAAAACTTAATTGTGAATTCACATGAGCAACCAGCATATGTATAGTACATGTACTTGTTGTGTTATGTTTGAGGAATTTATTTAATTGTATAACATGTATATTGTGTATCTTAAGATGAAATAATCAATACATATCTCATTAGCATGTCTGGATCAACCATGATTATGAAGTATAGTACTGATCCAAGTTATAATCATGGTATGGTTGAAATATATAATGTATTCTATTTAAGAAATTCGTACTTTGTGTATGGTGTAATGTAAAACATTCCAGTCCTGGTAAATTTATGTATAACATGTACATTGTGTATGGTACCTTACCTGCTCTGGTGAAGAAATCTCAGTCAAAAATATAGCAGTGACTTACCTCCCTTTGACCATAAGGATAGAGTTCTATTATCAGTATATGATATAAAATATGTTTAGAACAATTTATTAATACAGGCATTTGTGACGTCATATTACCATGCACATTTGTATATGCTTCTCTGTGTCACTGTTAATACTTCTACTTAATTACATGTTTCAGTATGTTATAAACTGTATACAAGTTATAATGCTATTTGTCACATATTGTCTATTTTGTATGACACTATGCATTGATCGTGATGAATATATGACACATATATAATACACATATTATTGTGCATGTACTTTGTAATGTTAACAGGTTCTAATGCAGGAGCCAGTGGCTCGTCCAATGCTTTGGCTATACATGTATGTCAACATGTTGAAGTTCATGCTTGACATTTTTTTCTTTTTTTATTGTACATATGTTAATTCTCATCAAATATTTGAATGTGTTTATATTGACTCACCTGTTGTTATGTATTCCTCTTGTGCCGTGAAAATTGGTCAGTTCAGTCTACCCGATATCATCAGGAAATATGAATAATTACACAGATACAGAGGGAGTTCCACTCACGAACCTTCTATCATCACTTCCTTTTTTCCATGACGAAATTCCGAAACCTATAAATGAAACTAGATATTCTGACACTCTGTCGCTTGAATTTATAGAGGATTTGTGTTTTAACCCCGTTGAACTAAACGACATTGAACACAGTAAATCAGTAACCGATGACAACGAATATGAAATATCACACTGGAAAAATATTGACATTCATCAATCAATCTACTACACGGAAACGTCTTTTTGTGAAGAAACTTGTCTTCAACACAAATGTGATCAATTATCTTTCGTGCACTTTAATGCTAGAAGTTTTAACAAACATTTTTCCGAAATAACAGGTTTTCTCCACAATTTAAATCACCAATTTTCAGTACTAGGTTTTTCTGAAAGCTGGCTTAATCCTTCAACTGAGCTTCTTTTTGACATACCGGGATATAAGCCATTTCCGTCATCAAGATCCAATAGAAGGGGAGGCGGAGTAATTCTGTATGTTAACGAAAATATACAAACCTGCCATGTACGCGGCGATTTATCGTTTAGAGACAAGAATGGTGAATTTGAGTCTCTGTTTGTTGAAATTAAGCTAGACAATGTCAAATATATTGTAGGTATATTTTATCGGCCCCCAGGTAAAAATGTGTCTCAACTAAACAATGATCTATTGGAAATTCTAAACTCTGCTGATATTGATAAAAGCAGAAGTGTGTTAATGGGTGATTTTAACATTGATCTATTTAAAACTGATAGCCGCGGTCCTTCTCGAGAATTCCTGGATATATTGAAATCTCACTATTTTTTCCCTCAAATTACGAAACCAACAAGAATCAGAGCTCGATCAGCAACATTAATAGACAATATATTTATTAACTTTCATGAGGATAATTTGTTATCGGGTATTTTTCTAACAGATATTACCGATCATTTCCCAATATTTCATATTTTAAAATCAGAAGCAACCGTAAGTTCACCTGATCAAAATATAACTTTTCGCAAGATCTCTCCAGAACAAACAGAAGTATTTATACAGAGAATCAAAGATAGTAACTGGGAAGATGTTATGAATGTTGAAAATGATACAGATACGGCTCTCTCTATATTCCTTGCACTGTTTTCTGATATTTAGAACGACTGTTTCCCTCTTGTAACTGTTAAATCTTCAAAAAGGAAAATAATTAAACCATGGATTTCCACTGGCATATTAAACTCTATACACGAGAAAAACAGATTGTATCGGTTATATTTAGTCACTTCAGATGACGAAGTCCACAACCAATATAGAAAGTATAGGAACAAATTAAACAATACTATTCGACTCTCTAGGAAGATCTACATGTACTTCCATGATAAATTCAATGCGAGTAATTATGATATAAAAAGTACGTGGAAAGTTTTGAATCAATTGATGAACCGGAAAAAAGCTATCAAATCGCCGACAGTTTTCAATTATAACGGACAGGAATTATCTGATAGTGCAGAAATTGCCACAAAGTTCAACGAGTATTTCAGCTCTGTAGCTACCGATTTAGACTCCCATATATCGAATACGACTGCAAATTTTAAGGATTATTGAACAATCGTACGCACAACAACTTCAAATTCTCGGCTATTACACCAGAGGATGTCAAACAAACAATTTTGAATCTCAAATCAACGGCACCATCGTTTATCGTTTATCACGAATCTTTCATTTACCTCTGGTGTCGTACCAGACGTATACAAATTTGCTAAGATAACGCCTATCTACAAATCTGGAGACCCATCTACCTTCTCAAACTACAGGCCAGTATCCATCCTGCCATGTTTTAGCAAAATACTCGAAAAACTCGCTGTCACAATGGTTATGGATTTCCTAGATTCAAATAATATACTCTCTGACAATCAATATGGATTTCGGCCTAATCACTCTACATCTCTTGCAGCCTGTTCATTGTACGATGATCTTGTTACTGCAAAAGAATCCAAAAACCATAGTATCGTGACTTTTTTAGATCTTTCCAAAGCATTTGATACAGTAAATCATGATATTCTCCTGTCTAAATTAGATCATTGTGGTTTTCGAGGTGTTTCGAATGACTGGTTTAGAAGCTACTTAGCAGACAGAACTCAGGCGGTAATATTCAATGGAATCCCTTCTGAACCTATGTCCATTTCTTGTGGCGTGCCTCAAGGTTCAATTCTTGGACCAATTCTCTTCCTGATTTACGTTAATGACGTCAGTAATGTCTCTGATGTGTTGAAAATCATACTATTTGCTGATGACACGAGTACATTATACTCGCATAAAGACCTTTTACAAGCTATTAATATTATGTCTCTGGAACTAGAAAAACTCTACAGATGGTTCTGTTGTAACCGTTTATCGCTGAATATTCAGAAAACAAAATACATGTTAATAAAACCTATTACAAATAAGAACAACCGCGAAGATACCTTGCCATTATTAATATCTGGAACACAAATTGAAATGGTAGAGAAATTCAAATTTTTAGGTGTTATTTTTAATAACAAACTGAATTGGATTGATCACATAAATTATATCTGCAAAAAGTTGTCTAGAATATTGGAATAATAAATTTCATAAAAACATCAATTAACAAAAAAAACTCTATATATTCTGTACTATTCGTTGATCTTTCCATGTTTATCCTACTGTAATATTTTATGGGGAAATACGTACGCTACTCACCTGCACCCATTGCTCCTACTTCAGAAGAGGGCACTACGAATAATTACTTTATCAAATAAACTAGACCATACAGAGCCTTTATTTAAAGAAAAGAAAATTATACAACTTTGTAAATTGAATGCATACTCATCTCTTCTCCTCGCCCATAAAGTCTTTCATCACCCTAGTCAACTGCCCAAAAATTTCCATTGTTATTTTAACAAACAATCTTCCATTCACCACTACAATACTCGAGGTTATCAATTCAATTTATACAGGCCTATTTACCTGACTAACTTATCACTTCACACTGTTAAAATTGCTGGTCCTCGAGAGTGGAACAAATTACCCTACTTACTCAAAGAAATTAATTCAACCTCCCTATTCAAATCGAAACTTAAATCATACCTGATTGAACACTGACCACAGCAGCACTTTATTGTTCATGAAATGTATCATGTGAAATAATCCTTGTATAATTATTTCTACTGGGATAGAACAAGCCTCATGGGGCTTTATTCCCGCCAATATTTAGTCTGTATAATGTTAATGTACATGAATTTATTTTATTGGTGAATAAATATTCATTCATTCATTCATTCCCGGAATCTAAACTCGAGACTACTTTCTGTCCGCGGAAGCTTCTCCCCACGACCGCATCACCGCCAGACCGCATCACCGCGGAGGAATACATGCCCCAAAGGTCACGTGACCGAGACCTCTGTGACCTCTCCGTGACCAAATACCCCCTTAAATTTTACCCGGGGGAACAAATAAGTAGGTCAATAGGGCTTTAAATGCTGAATATATACTACGTACGTGATACACCTGATATGTCAAATGTTTACCTTTCTAACCAACATTCAATTTCTTTGAAAAATTACGATAAAGAAATATTCGGTTCGAAGATTAGACCTTACGACGGGGTGGGACCTAATGCATTAACTGAAAGAACCAATGAGAATCTTTGCCCTTTTCATCTAACACGCAGACTTGATTGGTTACAGTGAGCTATTTTCATTCCAGTAAGTTTACATTCCAGAAAGCAGAGTTCAATCAGAAAATTGTCCATTAAAAAGTATGTAAACAAAACGGTTTGTCGAATCTTAAAGCCGGTGCAAACCGATTCTGTCGGAACCAGTGAATCACACAGATAACCCCGACGTCGTCAACAGAAAGAGTTTGTCGCACACCTTCGCGACATCTTCTCTTAAGGATTAAGAAATTAAACTGATCATGTGACAATAGTTGTTGGCGCTACCATGCAACATAATATGCTAGTTTGTGACCAAAAGTTTAGGTGTTTATTGGCTAAAGAGATAATATCGATTGAAATTCAGTTTGGAGTTGCCGCACACCTAGCTTCGTGATCAAGTCTGATTACTCACACCTCAGTAGCGAGAAATCAAAACAGTTTGATACGTCCGACTCTGTTGCTTGTGACGAAGACGCGAGTAAAAGTTTGCCGCACACCTAGCCGATTCCTTGCAATCTGGTCTGATTTTATCGCTTACAGAATCGCGAAGGTGTGCGCCGGTTATAACTTTTCGCGTGTTCATTGTTCACAAAGTCACGGAATCCCGTCAAAACAACACGATATAGCATGAATATAATGCTGTCCGACGGATGAAGATAAGCGGGAGTATACTAGCGGGCTACGCGACAAAACTAGGATGGCGATCTGAATTCTGATTGGAATTTCATACTTGTCGGTATATACATTGCTTGAAATAAACTTGTCCTAGAAATTGTAGAAAAATATAAAAAAATGTTCGGGACGGGGAGAAAATCAAGGGCGGACGGTGATGATAAACAAACTATTAAGTCTAATGAGCTTTATTTACAAATATATCATGGACATGTGCCAACTTCATCAAGATAGGGCAAAATTTGTATGGCTACTTTCTGCCGATAGCATGGTGGTCATCTCTCTGGTAGTTAACGTTATTCATAGCAACCTAATTAACAACCTAATTAAGAGAAAGTATTTGATGAACAATATGTATCTTATCGAATCCGGTGAACATGCTGTGATTTATTCGTTTTTGTTTTTGTTTTTTTCTTCTTTATTTTTTCTCCAATCGTGTACACATTATCCTGAATTTTGGGTAAAATACAAACAATGGTTCTGTTCTATACTACCCGGTCCTTCTTGGTGCTGAATTAGTACTGTGTGACAGTTTTAGACCCACCCTGTCCTGCTTGGTGTCCGAACGTGTTGAATTAGTATAGACTGGTAATTGTCCTGAAACCTGATGACGTAGGCCCCCTACATCCATGACAATAAAATTCCACTTCTATCCCTTGATGCAACAATGCATGACAATTACATGGCTGGTGGGGATCTCAAAACAATTCAATTGTCCTGAAGCCTGATGACGTAGGCCCCCTACATTCATGACAATAACATACCACTTCTATCCCTTGATGCAATGCAGGCCCCCAACATCCATGACAATTAAATGTCAGGTGGGGGTCGTTATACAATTCAATTAGCCTGTCACCTCCCTCAAGCAACGTGACATCAATTTAAATGCCAGCGCCAGGTCCCTGGACTGGCACAGTCGGAAGAGCAAGCTTTAATTTGGTGTATCGGGTCACATATAGAACTTCATGCCTTGAGGCACATGTACCTTGCACTGACAATGAAAAATTAATTGGTTACGTGTTACATAAGCGATGTTAGATTTCTGGATAAATGATCACGTGTCATGGATATGAATGAATACAGAAGACATCTCGTGATTGAAAGAGATATAATACGTCATCAGGGTTTGGAACCATTAGCCTGCCACCTCCCTCAAGTAACACGACATCAACTTAAGGTCCCTGGACTGGCACAATCGGAAGGGCAAGCTTTACTTTGGTGTATCGGGTTATATATAGGACTTCACGCCTTGCGGCACATGTACTTTGCGTTGACAATGACAACTTAATTGGTTTCGTGTTACAAGAGTGGTGTTAGATTTCTGGATAAGTGTTCACGTGTCGTGCAGATGAATGAATACGCAATTCATCACATGATTGAGAGAGATATAATACGTCATCAGGGTATGGGACCATTCCTGTCTTGCCCAGTACCGCTTGGTGATGAACCGGGTAGCTTCCCCTCCCCCTCCCACCCTGCCAGAGAACAGGAGACATGGGACAAGAGGACCCCGTTTAATAGTAGAGATTCAAATCAGTACAGTGCAGTGCCGATATGAGCTGTGACAGACATTTCAGGCCGGATCTTTTAAAAGTATAAATAAATGATTCGAAGACATATAATGGCAAAAATGGTAAAAATACGACCAAAATCCAACACTGTTTTACGTGAGACAGAATAAGTGAGGTGGCATACTCCATATTATAAAGAATAATGTACATGATTGGGTTCTCCATAGGCTGGACATAGTGCTGAATTCTATAACACTTATGTCAATAACATCGAGCTAACCAGTGCAATAATTACAAGATTTACCACGGTTATGTGAAATGTACATGTGTCAAGTGCAAGTCGGATGAGGAGAGGGACGTCTGCTTTCATACAAGTAACAATCGAATAAAACAAATAAATAAATTACAAGATAAAATTTTCTTCTCAAGTTTAACTGTTGTTTCATCGGGAAATTGATTAACAAAGCGACACAAATAGGCATTTATCCACATAATTTCCCCAACAGCTGACAAAATCACTCCCCATTTGAGACCACATAAACTCGTCCATTGACATTGGCACGATGCCAACCGAAACTGGAGCATCGTCCTAACATCAGTGGACGAGTTTTTTTTTCAAAAAAGGAGAGAAAGGTTGTCAAAGTTTAAATATGTTTTCAACCTTTCATTTTAATCTTTGTCGATAATCAATTTGAGTAGTGCAATAGAATAGAAATAATGTTTTCATATGCGTGCTAAATCATTATGGACAAGTTATGTCTGAAATAAAACTATTATTATTATTATTTTACGCACGTTAATGTGGGACAGATTATAAATTTTTGGGCGCGGTTGGCCCTTGCCCTAAAATATAAAACATTATTTCTTAAGTGTATGTCGGGACCAGAGGAAGGTTTATCAGGGTATTCTCAGCCTTTCCAATAGGCGTGCTCCTGGCCGCGATAACAATGTGCCAGCCTTTGCTGCTCGCTCTGCTGGTCCCAATCCCTCCATTGTCATGGGGATTCCCTTTTTCTCCCTGCATCAGCTAAGTATTGCTGTGTAGGGGGATTCCCCTTCTCTCCCTGCATCAGCTGAGTATTGTTATGTATGGGGATTTCCCTTCTCTCCCGGCATCAGCTGAGTATTGCTATATATGGGGATTTACCTTAACTCGCCGCCATAAAACCGTCGCGAAAGTAGGTGGGGAAGTGCATTTTCCGGAGATTACCCGTCATTTCCGGAGATTTCAAAAGGGCACATATCAGTGGTCGCATTTAGAAGCGTATGATGAAGAAGCCAGCAAGAATTATCTGCCCCTAATGCGACCGTATGTGCCCTTTTCTTACTAGTGATATGGCATGTAATGATTACTATTATCTCTCACACTGTCATGACTGTTGCCAGGTCTATTTCGTTCGCCGGCATTTCCCTCATAGGCGTACTGTTGACTTTCTCAGAAATGGGCGCCCTTGTCGTCTCCCCCAGAAGAACGCGTTATGCTATCTCACCGTGGTTATCGGCATGTACTGTACACGCATGATAATCGCTCCCCTACTTCACGAGTATGATTTGTGCAACTCAGCGAGATTGAGCTTTCATTCCAGACATCATTCTCGTGTTATGTTTTCTTCGCTGTGAATGCAATATCATCGTTACCTTCAAATTAGGAAAGATATTCCATCTGGTTGATGTGGTAGAGTAATCGAT
>JAVTVY010051097.1:0-26290 GCA_036873755.1 Hanleya hanleyi
AAGATCGGTCATCTCCCCCATCTCTCATCGAAAAGGAAATATCGGGAACAACTTCGTCCATGGGCATCATTTTAGGAAATGAGCCCGCGGGCCTTGGTTCGACTCGGTATTTATAGTCTGCTGGCGTGACCTTCGACCGCAGAGCATCAGCCAATCAAATGCATATTCGTCGTCGCGCCTCCAAAAGCGCACGTGCTGGCTTGACAACTCGCTTTCAGCTGGGCGAGATGGCGAAATCTTCGACGGAAAGTTGTGCAACTTTCGAGCAATAAAATAGATAATTTCCATGGAGGTATGAACGATCCGTCATCAAGGCATTTCCTTCAACATCCAGAGAGGTTTACTGCGTAAGATTTATACAAAATTGCAGGCTCGGGAGGTAAATATTCACCATCACGTAACAAACCAATTTACAACAACAACAACAAGTGTCAACTCAACGACGAAAACCTTCAATCAAACAAATCGATGTACAATGGCAGTCTCCAATCCAATTATAATAATCTGCTTATTGTTTAATGAATGTCAAAAAAATACGGGTGTAGCCCGTTACATTGCCCCCACCTCCATAAAATTTGGTCTCCAAATTCAGCTTTGGCAAAAACATTCATTAAATCGATGACAATCAATTACTCAATTTCTCCGCAGGATTCTCCATCCTATAGTATAGCATGTGGCTAAATGTGGATTCCATTACCAAATTTAGTTCATGTATGCAGAGATCATAGCGTTATACCTCATTGTATAAGCAGTACTGAATTCACGGACTTGACAATACATTGAACCAGAGTAATATGCACTGTGTGTCAAGTCCATTTTCTGTTCTTCATCTGCTAAGTTCTGGTATGCATACATAGCTGTCATCAAACTCATTACCATCTTCCTGTTCAAGTCAACTTCTCTTCTAGAAGTAGTCAAATTCTCTGTTCTCCTAAGTACTGAGGTGGTTTACGTTGCCCTTTGGAAGCCGTCCTCAGTAGTTTGTGATATGGGTGAATACCAAGTTAAGATTTTCCCTTTCACCACCGTTCCTGCTCTCTCCAATTGACCTGGTCCTATGTTTGCTGACAGTTTCATAATCAGTCACCATATAAAACAACTGTGATTTTGTATTATCCATCAGTCCTCAACTCCTGTTCACTCTTCTCTGGATACAGTACACCAGGAGTGGGCACACATCGTAGTAATTACCACCGAGATTTGGTAGATACCACTCTAAACCAAGACTAGGCCATTGCTCCTACATTATGGTTTCGGTCCATGTACCGCACAGTGTTGTGGTTTAGGTATTAGCTGAACACAGTATATATGTTACTGACTTTGTGTCATCACATAGTTTCCTTCCAGTGTCATTGCAGTTCTTGGCTTAACACTTCTCTGCCAGCAGATATGTGTTGCCATACTACATGTGTATATCTCCATCCTTTCTTCTTGTCACTTGCTAGTTTCATGTGTTCTCAACATGTAGCAATCCATGCACCCTTTCCATCATCTGGGAAAGTTCATGCATAATCTGAAACTTTTGTTTCAATCCTTTCAGGTACCGTACATCGAACATAAAGTCATCTGGTAATTCTATCACCCTGCCATGGCCAAGGCTCTTGGGTGTGACACCAGGAGTGCTCTCTGTGCTGCATCTAGTGTTATCTTTCTTGTAACATCTAGTGATCAGCACTACGAGAGATATGCAGTTTCTTCAAAGTATCGCAGTGCCTAATACATCTCATCAACCTGAATCAGATTACCACTAGTACTGGGATCTGACAGATGCACGTTGTGCAGTCTTACCAGGAGTGATTATAGGCTAACAAATTCAATCAAATTGTTCTGCAACTTCCACGTCCACTATTCTCAGCTGAGCAATATTATATATATTCAGGAACTGCTTCATTATCTCAGAGGATTTCATCATCTCTGGAATTAAAATTTGTACCTTCAAATTCAATACCTCAGTATTTTCCTCAAAAATATCCATTCCATTCATCTTCCCTTTACATTTCTCAGAGCATCATCATCTGAATACCAATGTCGCTTCCTACGCTCAGGTGGAAAACAAGGTAATTCACCCATCTTTAGCCAACGGTATACAGTACTCAAGATTTCAAATATGTCCAGGTGACAGGAGGAAATCTTCTTCAATGCAGGCTCATTTTACATCATAGTAGGTTCATACAAGTAACAAGTCTTCAGTAATATCTCCATGTAGTTTCCAACAAGTAATACGAAGGAAAATTCCAACATAATCATCAAAGGGTATAACATCATCTGTTGCGGTGACTAAACAATATTTACATCTGTCACACAATGGAGATACCCGAAATTCGTCCAATGCAATCAGCGACTGCAAACTTCATTGGTTCTCCACCCTTGATTTCACATCCATCCCAAGTTGTTGGTTCACAACCGGTAGAGATATGTCCAATTCTGTCATTCTCCACAGATGCCTCCGGAATTGTTCCTATAAAGTAAATTCCCAACTGCTGTTCTCGTTCATTTTTATCTTCAAGTTCCAGCCAGGCCGAATTCTGGCCAGCTTCATGTTTCGATTCAATATGATCATCATAAACTTGTGTATTTTCAGATTTTGGATCAGCAACCACAATATCGTTGTCTTTAATGTGCCCCCACCCCAGATATGATTTTGATTTTGCAACCTCCTGTATAGGTTGTTTCCTGATCTGTGGTGTTAAGTGTATGGCATCAGAGTGTTGTCTCGGGTCATTTGTATTTTTATTTGACGACACCAAAAGCGCATCACTCGCCTTCGTCAAACATTTAGCCTCATCAGTCAAGCTCAATCTTTTATTTTCAACACAGCTTATTTTCTCCGAAATAAGACAGATCTGCTTCTGTATTTGTATCTGTAGTTCTGTAACTTGCTTCTGAAGTTTAGACATCTGTCGGATTGTTTCACTCGATATGTTTCCCAGCATTTTCTCAAAAGAAAGTTTAAGCTGATTTATTTCATCCCGGATAGAGATCTGATAATCAGTCATCTGATTCATCCATTGTTGAATCAAATCCACAATTTCATTCAAAACAGCTTCTTTTATTCTAATTTCACTATCATGATCATTGATCATGACAGTATTTTCCAGTTGAGGGCCAAAGGCTGTATCACCACGATCTTCAGGGACTCCACCACCCAAGTCTCCTGACTTGAATGTCACAGTATTTGAATCATCCATTTTCAAGTATGGAGAATAAATCTCTGTAAGAGTCTGGTGTGTTCAACCTGATATCACTGTCTTGGTAATAATTTTATATCCGGTATTGTTGCACCAAATATAACACTGGTACTGTCTCAAATGTTAACAGTACTGCAGTCTCTAGTACTAGTATCCCACCGCTGCCACCAAATGTAACAGTCTACCCCATGCACCCAGTGTATCTCACTAGTGCTGCAATTATACTCTTCGGAGGCAGTATAATTCGGGTGAGGTAGAATATCACATCAGAGTTAGGTACTCTGTAAACCATCAACCGGGTTCGTACCAGACAGTGATAAACATGCAAAACACAGACTCATAGAAAACAGAGATTGTATTCAGGTTAAAATACAACAGGAACGATTTTATTCTCCATACAGATGAATAGATATACAGTAAACGGATGTATGACTTTGTGAATAACGAATGATGTCTTCTCAATGTATCAGTGGTCCGGAGTAGTCCATTCATCTCATCCCGAAATTGTCAGTTATAGCACCACCGAATCTGATGTACTGGTGAGTTATCCCCGCGGGTGTGTGTATTACCACCGAATCTGGTGGTGATAGGTCAACTGGTCGAAGTAAAGTTCTCAACCACCGTATTCGGTGGGGAAAATACTAGCCAGATGTACCCTACCACCGGATCTGGTGTAGTCCAAGCCTTGTGTGGTGAAATCCCTCTTAGAGTCCTCTAATTTCCAGGTTCCAAAATAAAAGTAATTCAATTGTATGTTCTTCTCCATCTGAGGTCGTCCCGTCATCAGAAATCGGCATCTGAACAACAGCCTTGACCGGACGATGTTGTGTAAACAATGAACACGTGTTGGTATCGGTGGCGGATAGTACAACTACTGTTCAGTTACATCAATCATCGCCGGTGGCATTTATTATTCAATAAGATCGGTCATCGCCCCCATCTCTCATCGATAAGAAAAATATCGGGAACAACTTCATCCATGGGCATCATTTTAGGAAATGAGCCAGCGAGCCTTGGTTTGACTCGCTATTTATAGCTTGCTGGCGTGACCTTCGACCGCCGAGCATCAGCCAATCAAATGCATATTCGTCGTCGCGCCTCCAAAAGCGCACGTGCTAGCTTGACAACTCGCTTTCAGCTGGGCGAGATGGCGAAATCTTCGACGGAAAGTTGTGCAACTTTCGAGCAATAAAATAGATAATTTCCATGGAGGTATGAACGATCCGTCATCAAGGCATTTCCTTCAACATCCAGAGAGGTTTACTGCGTAAGATTTATACAAAATTGCAGGCTCGGGAGGTAAATATTCACCACCAACAAACCAATTTACAACAACAACAACAAGTGTCAACTCAACGACGAAAACCTTCAATCAAACAAATCGATGTACAATGGCAGTCTCCAATCCAATTATAATAATCTGCTTATTGTTTAATGAATGTCAAAAAAATACGGGTGTAGCCCGTTACAATAGAGGACCTGAAATCGCTATATGGGATTCCAACAGGATCAATCTCATCATCTATAGGGCTGCCTTCGCCATCCTATCAGCCTCAGTATTACCTTTGATGCCAACGTGACTAGGCAACCGACAGAACACAATATCAATCTGTTGATCAAATCTACGGTCATGTAGTTGTAGAATACTCAAGATAGTGGGATGAGTCGAAGTTCCACGTTTAATCGCTTGGAGGCATGACAGTGAATCCGAGAATATGACATATTTTTTTCCTTTTAGTGGACCCAATACCTTCTAAAGCTAACAATATAGCTTTTGCTTCTGCAGTGAATATCGAACTTTTTCCTGGTAGTCGACAAGTTTTAGTTTTGGACCTAAAGATAGTAGCACATGCTACTCTCTCACCATCTGTAATCTGATCAATATATTGGTCTAAAAGTCTTCGGTTCTCTCATGGACAGACAATCGCTGTATGTGTGTGTTTTTTCTACCGATATATACGGTACATAAAGGGTTAACCGCTCTTTTTGGCTTTGGTGGTGATATAGGTTGTTATAGACCGTTACGGGCCGAATTCCGGTACAACTCTATTTGGTACCTTGCTAATGGCACAGCTGATCTGCGTGCTATAAATGGTTCGCATTTATTACTATTGGTCATAAAACTGGTAGTACGGACACACCCTTGGAACGAGTGTAAAGAACCAAGGCAAGTTACCTGGAGATCGATGCAAACCAGAAATGCACGGTTTCCGGAAAATTGTAAAAACTTTTTTCCTGCGATTTGGGAGTCAAGGGCAGGCGGACGTTAGAAAAACTCGGCCTCTAACGATTAGCGATTTGCCGAGCCTGATTTAATGGGTCCGCTTCCGGTACACGCCTAACCGTCCGTGACGTTCTAACGTGTTCAGAGGCAGCAAGCTGAAATGGCCGAGTACAACTCTTACGCAGAGAAATCCATACGAGGCGGACGAAAATAAAAATAAAAAGCCGAGTATATTACTTTAATTCATTTATCGCATGAACGGACGGCGCAATTAATGTAAAATGTTTTCATTCTTTGATTGCATTAGCGGCTGCGGTGCTTTTTGAGGTTTGATGTTAACTTCATGCTATTTTCTGGGCAGACTTTCGATGACGATGTAAATATGTAGTAATGCGTTTTAATTAGTGTCTCCAGTGCATACCATTGCGCAATATTTGCATCTAGAACTTCTATCAGTTCAATATTCCAAATATTGTCTCTCCACAGTATATATCCTTTTAGTGCATCGACAGCATCACGGCGGGACATCTATCTAATATTGCGCCCAACTCACCAGTTATTGGCAATCTCAGTAAAGTCAGATATAATATCACGGAATATTATAGAATCAGAATCACAATCAGTTTTATTGCTCTTTTTTGCCATACAGACTAAAGGCAAAATGAAAAAAAAAAAACAAGGACAGAAAAAGATATATGTGTGCATATATAACAATAACTAACTAACACGGCGACTTTACATGCTACCTGTAATCATAATACTGTTAGAGCGTGTATATAAAGATCAGCAAATCAGTTATGATCTATTATCATATAAATACTGTTACAGTATCGTACCCGTACGGTTTCAACCGGACCCACTCTCTTAAATAATTTTAAAGCGTATACTGCTTTGCAAGAGCATCTGCTACGCACTGTATGTTTGATGCCATGATTTGAATAAAATATGACCAACTAACCGGATGGTTGACTCAATAGTAGCCATAAGCTCTCTCCTTTGTGCTACAAATTTTTTGCAACATAGCACGAAGTGTGGTTCATCATCTATCACACCGCATGTGCTGCAAAGTATGGTGTTTCATTTCGGCCATTTGCGCGTCCCAGGCGACGGGAAGGGCGACGTCGCCCACGACGTCGCCCTTCCCGTCGTCCTTCCCGTCGCGTTCTTATAATGTTAAGAGATAGAACGCGACGCGACGTCGCCCTTTTTAAACGCGACGTCGCCCACGACGTCGCCCTTCCCGTCTCGCGTCGCTTTAGTCAACACGACGTGATGGGCGACGTCGCTCGCGACGTCGCCCTTCCCGTCGCGTTCTTATAATGTTAAGAGATAGAACGCGACGCGACGTCGCTCTGTTTGAACGCGACGTCGCCCTTCCCGTAGCCTTCCGGTATTTTAGGACAAAATCGATCTGCGCATGCTTAGGGAGCAGCTATTGCGATGTGGATCGTATGGCGAGGCTGTCATTTCATGAATGATCTCTGCCACTATGGATGAAGAAAATGTCAGCGTAAATGAATAATGATTATCCTGCATTATCGTATAGCTTTTAAATGGTGTTAAATATTAGTCCATGCTTGGAATGATGCCTGTTATGAAGTTATCTCTCGGAAAGTCTGCAACTCGCTGTGTTGTACTGTACAAATTATATCTTCGCTTCCAAAATATATACGCAACCCCCACATCCGTACATCGTCTTGAATTTCTTTATTCCCATTGGATTTACGCGTGTATGTGTGTGTGGATTTTCTGTGTGGTTTTATGTGTTTGTGTTTTTCAGTTGTTCTTACAGTATACCTCCTTATGTGATCACATTTACCAGGCCGTTGAAAATATCCTTTTATTTACTGCTGTCCAACACTGTATACCGTTACTTAACCTGTCACGTCCCGACAGATTGTAGTGTAGATCTATAAGCTTTCAATTTAGCGGAGAGAGATAGTCCCATATCTCTCAAAAAGAAAAGAAAAAAGAATATTATGATGGAATTGAAGTTATTTTGTTCTTTCTACTCTTTCTAATAACTGACTGAAGAATATTAGTACTTCTGCACTCTTTAAATCGTCCGGCATTTCCACGATCGTTCTAGACGATTGAACTTAAAATTCAGGACAAGTTCTTGGAGTTCGAGTAAGTTGCTCTAAACTGCAGAGATTCTTTCCTCATTTTCAAGAAGAAAAAAAAATCATCCTTGAAACACAATTGTCGTCAAATGGCCTGAATAAAACCTGGAACAAAATCCATGAATTATTTTGAGAGTGCATATCAACGAGATTTGAATTTTTCTTGAAATTGAGGAAAGAACCCCTGCAGTTACAAGGACGTAGACAAGTTTTCAGATTTGGGGCGGGGGGGGAGCTATACTATGACAGCACAATAAGGCGAGGGTCCAGGGGCCGCCTAGGCCCCCGAAGCTCCAGGATCCCAGATGACTGGAGATGCGTTCTTGGCCTTTCCCAGTGAATAAAACTCAACATTAAAACGCACACGTTGTAACCAGTTTTTTTTTTGTCTTTTCTTGCTTTTATGTGTGAGTATTTTCTTTCCAGGGTTATTAAACCTCAAACTTGGTCAACACAAAAAACGTTGTGCAAACTAATTAGCTCAGCGACTCATCCAGGTTGTGGTTTTGGAGGAAATACGTGTTTTGTACATTTTGGAGGGAATTTATACAGTAGTTTTGTGGGTTCCGAATCACGGTGACTTGCGGATCACTTTCCTAATGAAAGCCTTATATTTCTTGCAATAATGCATCTGTGTAAATCTTTTCTATTTTTATTGGAACGTCTGTTTCTGTGGACCCAAATAAATGTCGAACAACCGACCTGCGTTGTTTGTTTCTCGGTCAATTCGGCATGGTAATGCTTCCGGTACCACGCAATGGCAAATTCACGCTGGGACAAAAACGCGTGTGATTTCTTAAGTGTTGAATCTACGAGAAATAAAATGGCTTTAAGTGGTAATTTCAGTATTCGTTTCAGTGACTGAATCATATTAATGGTCAAACACAATATCTAATGATTTGCGATAACCCTTAACTCGCCAGCATTGTAACATAATGCGGCATTAGAGATGTCAATTCCGGATTACGAATTGTGACATTGAAGACTGCACACGGACAAATGTCTCTTGGGCAAAGTTATTGCTTTAGAATAATTTTAAGTCACAGAAAGCGATAGACTTCACCCCCCCCCCCTTCCCCCACCCCACCACGCACTTACCAAAGATTTCAAAATTAAAGATTTCATTATTAAAATTGGGGAAATATATCTGTGTGTCCTTTCCTCTATTTTCTTTTGTCCAAATATAGATGCTGAATAGATATCCGATGTCCATTCAGAGAGTTTATATATTGTAATCTTGAATATGCGAGTAGAATTCGTTCAGCTGTCAGAAACACGACGGAAAATGTGTGTAACTTTCTTAAATTTGAATCTGAATTCCATGCAGTATATCAGTTCAGATGGGGAAACATCTTCGACAGGTTTCTATTGAACCAGGTCCTTCAGGTTCACTCTTAAATGAATGGTGTCGTCCGTGAACAAATAACGAACTATCGAAATCCTGAGAGAATTAATTTAATTAGTGAGGATAATTTCCGTATATGGCATGGTCAGACAGATCAGGCCGTCGTTGTCTATGAACAATTTCTGCCTCAGTAATGGCAATCCAACATAGTCCAGACATGTGATACCACATTTTTCGCCTATTGGGATATTTGTGATAAATGACCACTCAGGCTTTACAAAAATATATATATTCCCAGCGGCTGTATAGATCGCTAGATGGCGTGATCCGCTTCTTACCAAAGTGATTCGCAACTGCCCGCGCTGGTGCACTGAGACGGACATGATTTTCTCATTGATTTACAAGTTCGACTAGAGAATTTTATACATGCAATTATCGACGACAGATTTTAGTAGAAAATAAGGCCAAGAATCACTCTCAACTCTTAACAACACGAGCGCCAGCAGTCTAGATGTAAAAGGCGATTCGGAACTCCCCTATTAACTGTATGCTTAAACATGCCTCGTTTCCTCTGCTTGACCACTTTCCCCTCTGACAAACACGCAGTGGGGAATATGTATTTCACAAACACGTCTATTTTTTGTTTGTCTTGCAAATATTTGGGGGGGGGGGGTGCCTCCCTTGTCTACGGCCATGAGTTAAGAGCAACTTACCCGAACTCCAAGAACTCGTCTTAAATTTGAAGTTCCATTGTCGTCAAACGTCTAGTACGATCGTGGAAATGCCGGATAATTCGAAGAGCGCAGCAAAACTAATATTCTTCAATCAATGTTTAGAAAGAATAGAGAGAACATAATTCTCACAGTAAAATGACTTCAATTCCATCATAATTTCTTTTTCTTCTTCTTTTTGAGAGCTATAGGACTATCTCTCTCTGCTAAATTGAAAGCTAAAAGATCTACTACAATCTGTCGGGACGTGACAGGTTGAGTACCGGTATACAGTGTTGGACAGCAGTAAATAAAAGGATATTTTCAACGCCCAGGTCAATGTAGTAACATAAGGAGGTATACTGTAAGGATATCTGAAAAATGAAAACACACAAACACATAAAAGCACACATAAAAGCCACACACACATTCACGCGTGTACGGATGTGGGGGTGCGCATATCTTTTGGAAGCGAAAATATAATGTGTACAGTACAACACAGCGAGTTACAGACTTTCCGAGAGATAATTTCATAACAGGTATCATTCCAAGCATGGACTAATATTTAACACCGTTTAAAAGCTATACGATAATGCAGGATAAGCATTATTCATTTACGCCGACATTTTCTTCGTCGATAGTGGCAGAGCTCATATATGAAATGGCGACCTCACCATACGACCCACATCGCAATAGCTGCTCCTTAAGCATGCGCAGCTCGATTTTGTCCTAAAATACCAGAAGGCGACGGGAAGGGCGACGTCGTGGGCGACGTCGCGTTTAAACAGAGCGACGTCGCGTCGCGTTCCATCTCTTAACATTATAAGAACGCGACGGAGAGGGCGACGGGATGGGCGACGTTGCGAGCGACGTCGCCCATCGCGTCGTGTTGATTAAAGCGACGCGCGACGGGAAGGGCGACGTCGCGGCGCGTTCTATCTCTTAACTTTATAAGAACGCGACGGGAAGGGCGACGGGAAGGGCGACGTCGCGGGCGACGTCGTGGGCGGCGTCGCCCTTCCCGTCGCCTGTGACGCGCGACGCAAAAATAGCCGAAATGGAACACCATAGCAAAGCCTTTCTTCTCTGGGCATGGCGGAGTAACGGCCCCGTTCAATGATCAACTTGTGGGCGCTTATTCGGAGCCGACAAAGAAATGATCTTCAGAATGAGGTAATCTCGGATCTGGTCACCTCAGCTAAATTGATGACCTATATCCATGTTCAGCTAATACATATAATGCAACCAAGACTACATAATTATACAATTTAATCAAGTGTCAACCATTACATATTATCTGACTGTGCAGTGTCACATTTGTAGATGTTTAACTTGGATGTTCAGCTACAAATTAAGAAAAAAACAAATTCTAGATCGGAAAAGAAGAATAAATTTTATGAAAAACGTCCGCTTTCGACAGCTGGTTGCATAATGCCGACTATCCTGTTTGCCGATTTTGTTCCAGTTAACCAATCAAATGACCGAAGTAGCACTTCCGGTATATCCTCTGGTCCTATTGTGCAACTCTCCCGTTATCCAGAAGTTTGTAACAGTGTACATCTGGTTATGTAATACGTTTCAAGCATACATGCATCTGTATCTAGTAAAATTCAGGGGAGATAAATATGCTGCATAATCATTATCAAGGTTACTACCTTCCCAGAATTCACTTTTCTGATATCGTATCGACCAAAAGCAATCTGATATACCTATGCGATACATATTTTTCAATTTCTGCTATGTATCGTTCAATTCGGTTCGACATTTCGACATTCTAAGATATTCCGATGTGATAAATGATCAAACTCGTGCTCATTTATACGATTTTTTTTCACAGGAGTTTGATTAAACCCACACAGTCAAAACAAATAGTGATGACCCGTAACCATGAATTTGTCATGGGGCCTGGTCGTCACCATTTATTGGTGATGACAAATAGTGATACTGTCAGTTCATCACCATATTGGATGATAATTTAAGGGCCTTGTCATCGCCAATAAACGGGAAGGAGCAATGAGTGTAGATTTCACGTCATCATCATCATTTATTGGTGTCGCGACCTTGTCACGAATAAACGGTGATGGCCATCACTATATAATGGTGCTGATGGAATATGGTGACGGTTCCAACTGATCACCATTTATTGATGAGACTATCGTCACCTTATATTGATGACAGCTGTCACCATTGTTTTGACTATGCATGTGACTGTTATCAAACTCGTGTGATAAAAATCAGTTAAATGACCATTCGTTTGATAATCTATATGCATCTAAGGTTTGTTGGAACTCTACTCGCGCTAGAAAAAATGTCAGTGCTTTAGCTGGTTATTCCGTTGAATGTGTCAGATATTTTACCGGCCTAATTGTACTGCAAATCTAATATTTAGGATATGAACACTTTTTTTAAAACATATTGCATGTTCGATTATAATATAGGACCAACATGTTCAGATTAGAAGTGTGTCCAAGACTAACACGCAATGGAAGTAGTATATAAAGCGTAAATCTCTCAGTATTTTTTGGTGGCGGTGGGGAAAAAATATAGAGGGTTGATGACGGCCCGTCCGGTGACGTGGATAATGTTATAAGTATAGGGGATAGGTATAGGGACATGAGGGGTGTAATGTTATAGCTATAGGAAGGATATCAAAGGTTATAGTGATAGTTATAACCCATGCATAGGAATACATCCATACCAGGAGGCAGATGGTCCAAGCGCGATGTTATAAGTATAGGTCAATGCGGAGTCAAAGTCGGCGTGTCTGACCATGGAGTCTCGAGGCCATGGGTTGACATTTTGAAAAGATGCATGCGCAGTACGCTGGCAGAATACGCGGGGTGGACGTTTCGGGGGAATTTGGTCTCCGGAGTACCCGGAGAGAATCACCACCCGTCGGCAACTGACAAACTTTCACACATGCACCAGCTGGGCTCGAACTCGTTGGTGTCTAGGTGGATCCATACTGGTCCGATCGTGTCGTGTGAGGTGTCACATTGAAGCACTCGAAGTCTAACTGCGCAGTAGAAAAAGGGCATTGGAATGAACTTTTGGGGGTCTTGGTGGATCAATATTGGTTCGAATGGGCCGTATGAGGTCTTATTTTGAAGCTCTCTTGGGTTATCGTCGGATTGGACTGTTGTGTAATCCGGTTTCATCCTTCTGCGCATGCGCACCCTGGTCGTAGTATAGAAAGTGAGCATTTTAGGGTCTCGTGGGGTCTTTTCGAGCAATGGATGGGTTATATCTCCATGGATGGCATTTTTGGGTAATCTAGGGACCATCTTTGGTCCAAATAGACCGTGTGGAGTATCATATTGAAGCTCTCCTGGTGTAGACCACGGCTTGGGGGATGTCCATGACACCTGTGAATTCATTGGTAACGTCATCAGTAGGAGTAGTAGCCAAAGCGAGCATTTTGAGGGTGTGAAGGGACGTGTTTGGGCGATCGAGGGACCATCCGTGCGAGATGTCAGTTTAAAGCACTCGCGAGGTAGAATCAGACTGGCGTGTTTTTTATTGGTATCCGTATCATGCTATGCATGCGCAGTTGAGCAGTAGTAACGAATTCGGTATGGACAGGGACGTGTTAAGGCAATCTAGGGACCATCCCTAGTTCAAATGGGGCGTGTGGGTATCCTAGTGAAGCTTTCGTGGAGTAGAGTCAGACTGGCGTGTTTTATATTGAAAATCACGTTAATCTGTGAATGCGCAGTTGGGTGTAGTGAGTAAAGTGGTCATTTTAGAGGTGCACGGGGCATATTTGAGAGAGAGAGGTTCTATATCTAATCCAAATATGGGGTGTAGGATGCAATCTTGAAGCCTGTCGTAGTGCAGCCACGACTTGAGGAATGTTTCCTGTCATCTGTGACGTCATTAGGGACGACATCAGCAGGGGTAGTATCAAAAGCGACCATTTTAGGGGTACGTAGGGGTGTGTTTGAGTGACTGAGGGACCATTCTTAGTCAGAATGGACGTGTGTGTTATCATATTAAAGCCTTTGTGGAACAGAGTCCGACTGGACTGTCGTGTTGTGGAAGTACACGCCATATGGCGTGAATGCGCAGCCAGGAAATAGTTGGCAAGGGGCACTTGATTGAACGTTTTAGCCTTGAGGTGCACCGTCCGTGGTCCGAATAGATCTTGTGATGTGTCATAATGAAGGGCTCGTAGGGTAGCGTCGGATTGGACTGGTGTGTATTACAATTTCATCATTCTGCGCATGCGCAGTCTGGTAGTAGCATAGAAAGCGGGGATTTGAGGTGGGACTTGGGGTCGAGGCAGGCCATGCATTATCCAAATATACCATTGCGGTTGGGAACTCTCGTGGTGTAGAATACGACTTGCGGGATATCCACGTCATCTGTGACGTAACTGGTGACGCCATCAGTAGTAGATAAAGCGTCACTCGGATGAGTCCTTGAGACATGCCTCTACTCCTATACACTAACCCATAGGGGTGACTCGCGGACCCTGGAGTGTATCCAGAACGCATGAACTCGTGTGGCTAGGTTGGACATGAGAGTGGAGTTATCTTCCCCCGAAAGAGACGTCATTGGTCCTATCGTCACAATAAAAGTGATAAAGCCCTTATCGGTATTTGTTATGTAATAACATGTTTCATACCTCATCAAAACCATTCAGTTGCTTCGCAATCTCGGAGTTTAGATTCGGTATGAAAGACGTTCCAGTCGTAAATCAGTACACAACAAATACCTCTATGTCGGTTGCAAAAGCTTAAACTTAGCATGCAATATACAGTGAAATTGGTAGAAAATATAATTCTTCCATTTTCCTCTTATGGTAAAGTATTTGTGGAGGATGTGTTCAATGTGTTGAAAGGTAAACGTACAAAAGGGTATAGTGCTTTCATTATCAACATCTGATTATACCCACCTCCAGGATACTGCACAATTTGTTCATGATGTCTTCAGACATGCTTGAACCTAAAGATGGATAAAATAGCAATGCTTCCGTTGGTATTGTCTCGCTATCCTCTTATGGCAGTGTAAAATTTGGGAGCAACAATCAAAGTACACGAATTAATATCTCCACGAAAACTATACGAATAATATATTGGGTAAAAAAGTTAATTAAAAGCACACTTACCATCTTGTCCGATTTTCTTCTGATTTCCTCAGTCCCAGGTAAAAATTCCAAACACCTATGCAACTTTGGTAATGGCAACTACAGAGTATTTGGGTTCCAGAAATCGGACCGTATCAACCTGATCCAACATATTGTGGAATTAACATCAACAGAGGCGAAACTCTTTTAAAATTCTGGCAGTGGCTATCTTGAAGCTGTAGGCACGTTCAGTCATACGAAGGATGTGGGGAAGGGTGTGAACTCAAATATAGGTAGATTCCCAACCGAATATTCCTCTTTCATCATAAACGTGTTAATGCCATTGTCCGGCTATAAGCGGGCAATGAAAGGTAATTCAATGCACTCTGATCGGCCCTCTCACAACAGAAGGGTCGCACATTGTAGTCCTCTTCGCTTACAATGTGTCAACATTAATATAGTAATAATAGGTTAGTTAGAAACGTATCAGATGGACCTCAGTCGTTACTTTGTCCTGGTCCGACGAAACATGGCACCTTGTCCCAAGATTTGAAAGCCTCGCCACAGGAAAGCTGATAATACACGTCAAGTATATAAAGGTTTGGTCATTTACCAATGTTCTGTTAAAATAAGCCTACCGCATTCTTGTTCAGGTATGATGACATGCTAAGAAGATAGAGTTATCGTGGATAGTTTGTGGACTGTGATTTGGTACCGGGACCATTAAGGCTAACCGGCTAACTGGTTTGGAATACTCCATTGGCGCGTCGATATTTGAAAACACCCATGATCATCGAACCGTTAATGTTATAATGATAAATCAATAATATCGACGTTTTACTGATATGTATATATAAAGCGCATCGCCGGTGATTTTAGCCAACTCGGGTCAGTGTATACATGCTAGATAGAATAATTATGCCCGTACGGCCTTCAGCTGTGAAACGCCGTGCAGTGTTGGGGAACAATGTCGGTGGGGTGTCGACTCAAAACACACAAAAGGTAGCTAGAAACAGAGAGAAATTATGACATCTAGCTCGGTAGATTTCCTGGTGATACTATACTTAAAACACCTTACACTATTGTAGGCACAACCGTATGTACGACGAACCTAGCCTCATGAACGCCAACTAATTGAAACTGTGCGTTGACCTCAACATAAACAAGTATGAGCCAAACGAGCGAATCGAAAAAAACCCACAACAAATCGCGAATGACGGCAGACCTATATACGGTAGATTAAGCCTTAGGCTGAATGGAGGTTAGATTTGCATGAATATAAATCTTTTGCTTCAAAATAATCCAACCCGTATCCGAGTTTGTCTAAGACCTTCTCGGTGGCGGAACAACCGTTGGTCGAAGGTAATCTCCGCTGAGAGCTCTGTAGAAGCAACTGACCTCCGTAAGTCGAGGAAACGTAATCCATTAAAAGTTTTCTACTTATAACCATTTATCCTATTTATTCTAATCTTGTTCGATGGGAAAACATTGATCGTAAATTACGCCGATTGTGTAAGCATTTATACTGTGTCCAATATTATATAGAGTGGTCGATTTACGACCTAATGTGCATTAGTTATTTGCGGAGTAACAAAATGGCAAGACTACGAGGTTTAGGTAAATAATTTTGAAACCCCTTTCAATAATGCTTCTAGTCCGTGAGCTACTAGGGCTCACCTTGCACCCCCCACTACAGACCGAAACTATGTTTTTTATGTGCTTTAGGACATGTCAAATAAGAAACAATTTGTTAACAGTCGATAAACTGGGACTCACTACCCTTTTAATCACTTCGAAATTACTCCTGTGTTAATAAGTACAATTTTGTGACAATAGGGGGTAGGGTTACAAGAATAGTCTTATCTTCCATAATTATTATCCAATCTTTATAATGTTGGCCACATATTATTCAGCATTGATTGCTACATCGAATATTTACAAGATAATATCACTATTTGTTGGGTATGACGTCACACAGGGACCATACATACAAAAGTAGGAGTAGTAGCGAAAGCTGGCGTTTTGGGGTGCGTGAGGGTGTGCTTGAGCGATTGAGGGACCATTCTTGGTTCGAATGCGTCGGGTGAGGTGTCAAAGTGAAGCCCTCGGTATGTAGACCACGGCTTGAGGGATCTCCACATGATCTGTGATGCCATTGGTGACGTCATCAGTAGGAGTAGTAGACAAAGTAGGCATTTGAGGATGCGGAGGAAGGGTTTTGGGGTAGAGATGGACCATCTGTGGTCTAAATGGACCGTGTCGGGTGTCATCTTGTAACTCTCTGCATGTAGATGCAGAGGGACACCCCACACGGTCCATTTAGACCACGGATGGTCCATCTCTACCCCAAAAACCTTCCTCCGCATCCTCAAAATGCCTACTTTGTCTACTACTCCTACTGATGACGTCACCAATGACATCACAGATCATGTGGAGATCCCTCAAGCCGTGGTCTACATACCGAGGGCTTCACTTTGACACCTCACCCGACGCATTCGAACCAAGAATGGTCCCTCAATCGCTCAAGCACACCCTCACGCACCCCAAAACGCCCGCTTTCGCTACTACTGCTACTTTTGTATGTATGGTCCCTGTGTGACGTCATACCCAACAAATAGTGATATTATCTTGTAAATATTCGATGCAGCAATCAATGCTGAATAATATGTGGCCAACATTATAAAGATTGGATAATAATTATGGAAGATAAGACTATTCTTGTAACCCTACCCCCTATTGTCACAAAAATTGTACTTATTAACACAGGAGTAATTTCAAAGTGATTAAAAGGGTAGTGAGTCCCAGTTTATCGACTGTTAACAAATTGTTTCTTATTTGACATGTCCTAAAGCACATAAAAAACATAGTTTCGGTCTGTAGTGGGGGGGGTGCAAGGTGAGCCCCTGTAGCTCACGGACTATTATCGTCATCTTAATGCTGTAAGCCTTTTGCTACCGATTAGTCGTACCAGGAGCATGTAACAATCTCACAAGCCAGGGTATTGAGCACACATACCTTTTGACAAGTACATGTCCCGATCGAGAGTTAATAACCATGTAGCCTATCAGCAGCTTAGTTCGCTTAGGCATTCTGCCCATTAAATTCTTCTAAATTACCAAATGATTCATCTAAGTGAAGTGTATACCATTGTTTGTGAAATAGTCCAATCAAACCAAGTACGTGAAAAAGAAGCCTAGAATTTCAAACCTATCGTGACGATCTCGTAAGAGATTATTGTAATTGTACCAAATATTCCACATATGTATCGCATAATGACAAAATACGGCACTTTGGACTTAATTTGTTTATGATCTCCACCGTGTCCAAATGAACATTTCCTAATCAAAACATGACAGGGATATATTATACTCCAGTTAACGGTTTATTACGGGCTCTGTACAATCTGTACTACTATGCACTGCCGTTTTGAAAGGAAAGAATGGCTCCTAAAATATGGAACAATTTACCCTCTGAGTTAAAATGTCACATTTCTCTCTCATTATTTAAATCAAGGATAAAATCGTATTTATTACTGGATCATAATTAGACTTCTATTTTGTTTGTCGTCTGTGGAGGTTGGAAACTACAATTGTAACTTTGATTTAGATAAAATTGAATTTTCTTAATATGATTGGATTTACCGAATATTATTATTTTCGTCAATATAATTATTATTTTGGGATAAAACAAACCCCTTGGGGTGTTCCTCTCGTCACTGTTATATTTTGTTTGACTAATCAGTATTGATATTCATGGTGAAATAAAAATCAAATCAGGTAATATGTCTTAGCTTAGCTAACAGATAGCAACCGAACATTCTTTCCTACGCTGCAAAAAAAGGTTACATGTTTAATGTTTCATTTTGAGATGGGTAACATGTGAGATGCTTCAGAATGCTACATGTTTCACCCTGTTTTCCCATGAAAACATGTCTCATAGACGTAAGAATACAGCTATTTGAGGGTTGTGACATGTTACACTCACGTTGCCGTTTCACTATAATGACCCGAATAGCTGTTTGAAACATCAAAGCCGAAACACGTACAACCGAGTCGCAAAGGCCACATGAGTAGTATACAAAGCGTAAATTGCGTAAACTTTTTCGCAGCGCCCCCTGGCGGCAGGGAGGAAACTAACGGTGCTTGTCTATTAATAGAGTTATCTCCCCCTAGTTCTGACCTCAGAAATTTGCATATTAGGGAGGAAACGGGAGGAGGTCAAATGCAATATAGTTCCGGCAGGATGACCAAAAGCTACCTCCAATCCAGGAGAGTTCCAATTGCTGCAGGAGATGTATTCAGGATGTATTCATCCGCGGTGATGCGGTTTGGCCGCGGTTTTGGCGGTGATTCGGTCTCGGGAAAAAGCTTCCGCGGAGAAAAAGTAGTCGCTAGATAAAATGGTCCGATGGGGTCGAGTGAGGTATCAAAGTGAAGCTTAGGTGAAGGGGCATCTAATGGGCTGGGTGTGGGGTTGACATATCGGCCTTCTGCGCATGCGCGGCGGCCGAAGGGTATGAAAATAGCTTTTTGGAGCTAGGGGAGCCCCTAGTGGATCCGATGGGGTCGAGTGAGGTATCAAAGTGAAGCATTCATGAAGGGGCATCTAATGGGCTGGGTGTGGGGTTGAACATATCGGCCTTCTGCGCATGCGCGGTGGCCGAAGGGTATGAAAATAGACTTTTTGGAGCTAGGGGAGCCCCTAGTGGACCGATGGGGTCGAGTGAGGTATCAATGTGAAGCATTCATGAAGGGGCATCTAATGGGTTGTGTGTGGGGTTGACATATCGGCCTTCTGCGCATGCGCGGTGGCCGAAGGGTATGAAAATAGCCTTTTTGGAGCTAGGGGACCCCCTAGTGGACCGATGGGGTCGAGTGAGGTATCAAAGTGAAGCTTATGTTAAGGGGCATCTAATGGACTGGGTGTGGGGTTGAAATAGCGGCCTTCTGCGCATGCGCGGTGGCCGAAGGGTATGAAAATAGCTTTTTGGAGCTAGGGGAGCCCCTAGTGGACCGATGGGGTCGAGTGAAGTATCAATGTGAAGCATTCATGAAGGGGCATCTAATGGGTTGGGTGTGGGGTTGAAATATCGGCCTTCTGCGCATGCGCGGTGGCCGAAGGGTATGAAAATAGCCTTTTTGGAGCTAGGGGAGCCCCTAATGGTCCAATGGGGTCGAGTGAGGTATCAATGTGAAGCATTCATGAAGGGTCATCTAATGGACTGGGTGTGGGGCTGAAATATCGGCCTTCTGCGCATGCGCGGTGGCCCAAGGGTATGCAAATAGCCGTGTTGGAGCTAGGGGAGCTACTAATGGTCCAATGGGGTCGAGTGAGGTATCAAAGTGAAGCCTAGGTGAAGAGGCATTCAGGCAATGGGGTGGGTGCATGTAAAGTTTTTCCTGAAAAGAAAAAAACGGAAAACGGAATTTATCGAAAAACCTGGGAAAATGCCTATATGGGGTATGAGGGGTATATAGGTCGACGGGCTTAACGGGGCTTGTCTATCAATAGAGTTATCTCCCCCTAGTTCCAGGGTGGGTGTATGTAAAAATTTTCCTGAAAAATACGGAATACGGACTTTATCCTAGATTACGGGAAAATGCCTATATGGGGTATGGGAGGTATAGGACCATCCTGGGAAACGTACTTCTATACATTTGCGGTAGGGTTGTGGGGTCTCGTTTTACTCGTCTCGTCATTTAGAACATGATAGGAAGTGTCCCCGTGCGAATCGGTGAAATTTTTGAAAAAAGTCACTGAACCCCATATAGTCCCATACTGAGGGTATAGGATCAATGTTTGTCCCCCTGGGAAACGTACTTCTATACATTTGCGGTAGGGTTGTGGGGTCTCGTTTTACTCGTCTCGTCATTTAGAACATGATAGGAAGTGTCCCCGTGCGAATCGGTGAAATTTTTGAAAAAAGTCACCGAGCCCCATATAGTCCCATACTGGGGTATAGGTTCAATGTTTATCCCTGGGAAACGTACTTCTATACATTTGCGGTAGGGTTGTGGGGTCTCGTTTTACTCGTCTCGTCATTTAGAACATGATAGGAAGTGTCCCCGTGCGAATCGGTGAAATTTTTGAAAAAAGTCACCAAGGCCTGGGTAGGCCCATAGGCCTATACTGCATGGCTATGGGTGTATAGGGCCATACGGGGTGGACATGTTGGAGTCTAGGTGAGTCCCTAATGGTTCAATGGGGTCGAGTGAGGTCTTATTTTGAAGCTCTCGTGGAGGAGCACTTGACTACACTAATGGTTCGCCCGTGTTCAATAGTCTGCGCATGCGCAGTCTGGCCGTAGTATAGAAAACAGGCATTTTGGGTGCTATGTAGGGGTGTGTTTAGGTTAGAGATGGGCTAATCACGGTTCGAATGGGTCGTGTGAGGTGTCAAAGTGAAGCTTGTGTGGGGTAGAGTCAGAATGGTGTGTTTTGAATGCAAGTCGCGTCAATCTGCGCATGCGCAGTTGGTTGTATTAAGTAAAGTGGCCATTTTGGGGCAGTACATGAAGGTGTTTGGGGTAGAGATGCACCGCTATGGGTCCGAATGGGTCGTGGAGGGTGTCAAAGTGAAGCTTGTGTGGGGTAGAGTCAGAATGGCGTGTTTTGAATGCAAGTCGCCGTCATTCTGCAGGCGCAGTTGGTTGTAGTAAATAAGTGGCCATTTCGGGCAGTACATGAAGGTATTTGGGATCGAGATGGGCTATTCACGGTTCGAATGGGTCCTGGAAGGTGTCATCTTGTAGTTCTCGGGGTGTACATTCCGATTTGAGGGATGTTCACGTCATCTGTGACGTCATCGGTGACGTCATCGGTACAGTAGTAGCGAAAGTGGACATTTTCGGGCAGTACATGAAGGTATTTGGGATCGAGATGGGCTATTCACGGTTCGAATGCCGTCCTGAAGGTGTCATCTTGTAGTTACTCGGGGTGTACATTCCGATTTGAGGATGTTCGCGTCATCTGTGACGTCATCGGTGACGTCATCGGTACAGTAGTAGGGAAAGTGGCCATTTTGGGGCAGTGAAGGAAGGTATTTGGGGTCGAGATGGGCTATTCACGGTTCGAATGCGTCCTGGAAGGTGTCTTCTTGTAGTTCTCGGGGTGTACATTCCGATTTGAGGGATGTTCGCGTCATCTGTGACGTCATCGGTGACGTCATCGGTACGAGTAGTAGCGAAAGTGGACATTTTCGGGCAGTATATGAAGGTATTTGGGATCGAGATGGGCTATTCACGGTTCGAATGCGTCCTGGAAGGTGTCATCTTGTAGTTCTCGGGGTGTACATTCCGATTTGAGGGATGTTCGCGTCATCTGTGACGTCATCGGTGGCGTCATCGGTACGAGTAGTAGCGAAAGTGGACATTTTCGGGCGGTACATGAAGGTATTTTGGGGTCGAGATGGGCTATTCACGGTTCGAATGCGTCCTGGAAGGTGTCATCTTGTAGTTCTCGGGGTGTACATTCCGATTTGGGGGATGTTCGCGTCATCTGTGACGTCATCGGTGACGTCATCGGTACGAGTAGTAGCGAAAGTGGTCATTTTCGGGCAGTACATGAAGGTATTTGGGGTCGAGATGGGCTATTCACGGTTCGAATGCGTCCTGGAAAGTGTCATCTTGTAGTTCTCGGGGTGTACATTCCGATTTGAGGGATGTCCGCGTCATCTGTGACGTCATCGGTGACGTCATCGGTACGAGTAGTAGTGAAAGTGGACATTTTGTGGGTGCGTGAGGGTGAGTTTGGTGTAGAGATGCACCATCCTTAGTCCGAATGCGTCGTGTGAGGTGTCATTTTGTAGCTCTCGGGATGTACATTCCGAATTGAGGCATGCCCGAAGCATCTGTGACGTCATCGATGACGTCATCAGTAGGAGTATTAGCGAAAGTGAGCCTTTTGGGGCAGTGCAGGAAGGTATTTGGTGTAGAGATGGACCATCCGCGTTGCGAATGCGTCGTGTGGGGTATCATGGTGTAGCTCTCGGAGTATAGACCCTGATTTCAGGGATATTTATAGCATCTGTGACGTCATTGGTGACGTCATTAGTACAAGTTGTAGCGAAAGTGGGCATTTTTAGCAGTGAAGGATGTTATTTGGTGTAGAGATGGACCATCCGCGGTCCAAATGGACCGTGTGAGGTGTCATCTTGTAGCAACGCCCACCAACACCATTCTTAATGCTTCAACGCCCTGGTGTAATAGCTCAGAAGCTCTGATATTCCATGTAATTGTCACTAATTCTTCGAAATGCGGTGATGCCCGTCAACGCCCGTCGTTACACCTTAACACTCTAACATAACGCCATCATATAGACCAGAGAGACAACAACAACAGCAACAACAACAAGGATGACACATGAGAGAACAACAACAACAACAACAAGTTTTTTTCATATAGTTTATTCTCCCCAATGTTACATCATACCCATGCTGGGGGAGCCGCGTTGGGTATATTTACAATTCAAGAAGATTCTTATCCAATCAGAGGCCACCATTTGCATGTTTCATATTCGTTCCTGTCCGTTATATGTATTCTTGTCCAATCAGAAGTCTCCATTTCAGAAAGTGCCATCTGAACCGTTTATTCTAATCATCGTCGGGCAGGCCAGGATACCGTTGAGGCAACATATCCTCAGATAGTTGTTTGCGCATTCTGAGTATCTATCAGTGCGTGGGTGAATACTTTCATCCGATGGAGGTGGTGGTCAGTTTAACCACGAAGAGCGCAACATTGGTCATTATCTCCACTATCCACTTGGTGTTACAATTCAAGAAGACTCTTGTCCAATCAGAGGCCACCATTTGCATCTGTCATATTCGTTCCTGTCCGTTAGATGTATTCTTGTCCAATCAGAAGTCTTCATTTCAGAAAGTCCCATCTTCGGCCATGTTCGCTTTGAACCGTTTATTGTAATCATCATCGGGCAGCCCAGGATACCGTTGAGGCAACATATCCTCAGATAGTTGCTTGTGCATTCTGAGTATCTATCAGTGCCTGGGTGAATACATTCACCCGATGGGTTGGTCGGTCAGCTTGGTCACGAAGAACGTAACATTGGTCACACTGTCCACTCTCCACTTGGTGTTGGGGCGTTGTTGTTGGGCCCATTTCAAGGGATCCACGGTGTTCAGTTTCTCCAGCATCGTCTCTAGCGACACTCGGTTAATGATGGTAAACGGTTGGTCAAATACCTGGATGTTACTGCTCGGGTAAAAGTATCGGACTTGGACTGTCTCCTTATGCTGCAGCACATAACCAAACGCCAGATTCAATCTGAAGGCCGTAGTTTGGTCGTTGAAAATGGCTTCCACGTAGCTGCGTAGACGAGCGAGGTCGGTCAGTCGGAAATTGTAGATATCTTGAGTAGGGCGATGACGGTTGAAACATTGCCGTATCATGGACCAATGGCGCCGATAGATGTCACTCACTGGATGGGCGCCCTGCAAGAGATCGCTAGGAACATTTATGGGCTCGTCTAGAAAATGTTCGATGTTGTCAGGGGTATGACTCGAAACCGTAACGGTGGGGTCCGGCTGGATATCCAGGCTCTGAACTGTGGGTATAGACGGGCTCTCCTTCATCGCATCACCACTGGCATTCGTCTCCCCGGGCTCATCTTCACTAGGTCTGACCTTCCGCGGCTCCTCTTCAGTAGGAAGTTGTCGCACATGCCATGGTACCGGGGCATGAATCAACCGTTGGTGTCGCAGCAACTGACTGCGTCGTTTGAAAAGTTGACCACAACCGTTACATTGTTCCGTCGCGCCCTCGTGGAATGAGCGTTCGTGGCACAGTAAATGATCCTCCCGATTGAATGACCGTGCGCAGGTTGTACAAGTATACCGAGCATCGTTGTGGGTGGAGGCCTCGTGGCGTTGTAAATTATCTAGACGAGTAAACAGCTTCTGGCAGGTTGTGCAAAGTGAACATCTTGGTGGTTGACAGAGTGTCTGATGAAACGTCCAGGCCGCTTCCCTTTTATAGCACGCTAGCTGGTGATCTATTTTTAGCACACTCAGTTCAACTATCCCCAAGTCGAGGGCCGAGCCGTGACATCTTCGGTCACATCCGTGTCTCTTCGGTCACCTCCGTACCGTCAACGATCAACATGTAGACATATAGAGTATGTACGGCATGTTATGGTATTCATCAGTGCATGAGTGACGCATTCAGCCGATGGGAGTGGTCGGTCAGCTTGGTAACGAAAAACGTAACATTGGTCACACTTTCCACTGTCCACTTGGTGTTGGGGCGTAGTTGTTGGCCCCATTCCAAGGGATCCACGGTGTCCAGTTTCTCCAGCATCGTCTCTAGCGACACTCGGTTAATGATGGTAAACGGTTGGTCAAATACCCGGATGTTACTACTCGGATAAAAATATCGGACTTGGACTGTCTCTTTATGCTGCAGCACATAACCAAACGCCAGATTCAATTTGAAGGCCGTAGGTTGATCTTTGAAGATGGCTTCTACGTAGCTACGTAGACGGGCGAGGTCGGTCAGTCGGAAATTGTAGATATCTTGAATAGGGCGATGACGGTAGAAACAGTGCCGGATCATGGGCCAATGGCGCCGATAAATGTCACTCACTGGATGGTCTTCGTGTAACAGATCGCTGGGAACATTTATGGCTTCGTCCACGAAGTGTACTTTGCCCTCAACGTCGTAGAAAATCTGGCCCAAGGTCTTGTCGTCGGAATTTGACTGTTGAATTAGGGCGACATCATCATCGGCCCTCGTGCGATGGGTGGGAGTTCCCCCTGTTTCGATATTGATGCCTACGGGCTCTTCTATCTGCAAACGTGGCTGCGGAACAGGGTGTCGTGTGCGTTGGTGTCGCGGCAACTGACTGGTCAGTTTGAAAAGCCGACCACATTCTTCGCATGGACGCTTGGGTACTTCATGGCGTGCACGTGTGTGGCGCTGTAAATGATCCGGGCGCTGAAACGACAGTCTACATATCGTACAGTTATACCGGGCGGTTCCTTCGTGCTTGGTAACCTCATGGCGGCGCAAGTCGTGCAGACGAGTGAATGATTTCGAGCACGTAGTACAAGTGAACATCTTGGTGGTTGACAGAGTGTCTGATGAAACGGCCAGACCGCTCCCCTTTTATAGCACGCTAGCTGATATCATGTTCGGGCACTTCCGTGTCTCTTCGGATGTAAAAGTCCCCGGATGTAAAAGTGCCCGAATGTTTACGAATGTTCCACCATTCCGGACTTCTATCAGGTCCATGTCCAGAAGCTCTCATGCGCCGCCATTTTGGAGCCGCCATGTTGGATCCGCCATTTTGGAACCGCCATCTTGGATATGTCCCATAATGCACCGGGTCAAAATACTCGCTTCTGATTGGACGAGAGCTCTGTGACGGATTTTAAATACTCGCTTCTGTTTGGTGTACGTCGCTAAAGGTGACCGGAACTGACCTTTGACCCCGGCGCGCAAAGGTTTCCAGTGCGCCATCAAGCCATATTTTGACCCGGTGCATTATGGGACATATCCAAGATGGCGGTTCCAAAATGGCGGATCCAACATGGCGGCTCCAAAATGGCGGCGTATGAGAGCTTCTGGACATGGACCTGATAGAAGTCCGGAATGGTGGGACATTCGTAAACATTCGGGCAC
>JAVTVY010051098.1:0-25319 GCA_036873755.1 Hanleya hanleyi
TGCACAATTAGTACCCATTGGAATACCTATATGCTGCTGATATATTGTGTTGCCAAATTTCACATAGATATTTTTAATGAGAAATTCAAGCAACTCTATAAACAAAGAAACATCATATGAATGATATATCTTGTATGTAGTAGAGCTAAAGAATGCTTTATGGCTACCGACATTAATATATCTATGATCAGTTTTCTTGAACACAGATACTATTAATGAACTTAGACGGTCAATCAGGTCCTGATGAGGGATTGTCGAGAAATCCCATGTGGATACATGTCTGTACGGTATGTGACCTATAACATCAAGTTCTTCCGTAAGACATTCTGAATTTTTCAATATCCACATAAATTCAATGCCAGAGTTTTTAGAAATAGTGGCGCAATACCTTTCCCAAAATGCTTTTACCTCCTGAAGGGCCCTCGTCAATAGGAACTCAATAAGAATTCAACAGGAATACTATTTCGAGTATGCCACTCATGACATTAAGTCAGAAAATAGAAGTGGTACATATACAACCAAGGTCAATATTATGTTGCTAGTGGCGTGAGATCTTTTAGGTACTCCGGAAGAAAAAGATTATTGACTCTATTGACAGTCGGCGCGGGGTCACTTCTCATTTCGTGTGATGCCTAGTATATGGCATTCCATGGAATAAGTCAGGCAAGTTAAACCTGTCCTCACTCCAAATGATGCCCACCCGCTTTGACCCCTGGGTGACACTTCTTCGTTGTGGAGCTCAGATAGAGAATGAGATGCTGACGTGCGCTTGCGCGGGTCTGAGAGAGATCTGGGGGAATTCAGTTCTTCACTGGTGAGTTAAGTTTTAGTTTGATAGCATGAAATTTACTTGTAAAATTTTCAATTCCTGTTCAACTTAATAAGGAGAAGGGGCTCATTGGGGGAATTTTTACCGACGTGCCACCGTGGACGACGGAGTTAGCATCCTCGTGGTCATGATCATGCTGTTGTTGGACACTGGAATATACCTGCTGATCACGTTTTATGTCAACGAGGTCTTTCCCGGCGAGTTCGGAGTGCCCCAGCCATTCTACTTCCCTGTCATGGTGAGAAGGTTACTGCTGTTTTTTTTTTTATAAGGGAGAGAGAATTCAAATTTAACGTCGGGTTCAGAAATATTTCAAAGGATAGTGAAGCGCAATATTAAATTCTAACTATCGAACGTTCACAATCCATCAAAAATCTAACAATGAAAAATAAAACGTATACCGAGAGAAAAAGGGGTTTTACCAAGATGCCCAAAGGATTATCTAAAAGCTAGAGACCCATGGTTCTCGGGTAGATTATCTTGGGGTTCAGAACGAAACGAGGATTCACTATGATATCGGAATGGGTATCTGGCAGTTAGAGATACCTGGTTCTCGATAAGTTATTCCACGATTCGTCACGGCGGTGGGATGGTCGGCGCATGCGTGTGATTTAGACATTTCTTCCGCCTGTCGGCTGTTTGTTGTCTACCGTAGCTCGCCTTTTCCCGTAAAATCCACACCAATCTTAAGTTCCTTCATGCCATCGATGTCATATTTCACACCAGTTACATTTATCGTCGAACCAAGAATGGTTTTGCAAAGCTTTTGTTCCAAATGTGATACGGTATCCCTCAAGTTCTTGGATCAACATACCCGAAGATGTACAAGGATGAATCATCAATCTGAGGGACAACACTGGCTAGTTACTATCCACACTTGTATATTTCGCTTAAATTCTTGTGAGAATTTCTCATTTTTTAAGGATATTTGTCAGATTATGAGAATTCCTATAAAGACTGATAACAGGAGTGGACAGCAGAAAACCATCGTTGTCGTTGTTCACGTTCGAGAGAAATGGGGAATCCAGCAATGAATTCTCCCTCACGAGAACACAAGGCATCGAGATTCATTCAATGATCCTTCCAGGGCATCCTGTTGATTCACTCGGGGTCTCGTGGGAGGGTCCTTTGCTAGATTTCCCTTCAAGCATCACTAATATTCACCTATTTCTCTCAGTGTATCAAAGAACTGGTATTTACATTAAAATTTATTTCACTAACGGTTGTTCGTAGGTGGTCGTTTATATATGACAAAAACCGAATTTGTTGGAACCCAGGTCAGCCAAGACAATCTATGAAAACAAAAGGTGGTATACAGAACGGGAATATGACAATTTTCCGTCAGACATACCTAGTGTCCTTGCAACGATCGATGTGAACAAAGCATTAATGATATCTCAATGGTAAGATTGAAAAAGCAACGACTATAATATACCGCAAAATAAGAGTTATTATTGACCTGAAGCTGTCGACACGCCGCGGTGGTTCTGTCGGTGGTTCAGCACGGTGCATCATACTTTGTGAACAAATCATGAACTTCAGATCCGGGAATGTACATCATTGATATCATATATCTAAATCACATACATTGATTGCTGATTATCTTAAAGTTGCATTTGTTAAGTTTTACTGAATTATTTTAATATCCATCCTCTCCTGTAGAAATCTTACTGGTGCAGGAAGAAAACGGGTAATCTTGAGTCAGATGAATTGGACGATTCCTGCAACCACCTCTACAGCGGAAACGAGTTCTTCGAAAATGAACCAACTGGTCTGGAACTCGGTATCAGCATGCGCAATCTAAGAAAGGTGTCACTTTTATTGATTGGATGAAACGCCATTGCAATCTCCCAGCAGACTTGAGCTCTCCATATGCTTTGCAAGTTGTAGGAATGAAGGGACAGAATAAAATATAAAATGGATTTATTTCGTCCCTCTGAACAACGTTTTATTGATACAAATTGCTGAACATTAGCAAACATTATAATGTTTTAATAATAATCCAGCAATCATCATCCGCCAATTACCTTCCAGTTCCACGTGTATACCATTAGAAAAATTTAATAGGAAAGTAGACATTCTGAGTTCCTGAAAAGCTAATCAACCTCGCGCATATAAGTTTACATTCTGCAGTGTGCATGCTCGCATTTGCTTTCTTTCTCCGTCCGAAGGACAGGTTTTAGGCTAATATCCTATTAATGAAGCTAGATGTATATTGGAACTCAAACGCGAATAAAGGATTCTTGAACTGGTATTGTATTTCTGTTTTAAGGAATTTGGACGAGGGAACAGTAAAAAGGTTGCTGTAAGCGGCGCAACTCTCAACATTTACAAGGGGCAGATAACTGCGCTCCTTGGTCATAACGGGGCCGGGAAGACCACGACAATGTCCATGCTGACTGGTAAGACAAAAATCAACCCGAGATATTTAACCCTATCTGGCCCGGGGTTTTTGGGATCTGTCCAGGCCTGGTGGGGTGGCGGGGGGGGGGGGGAGGCTCCCCCTAAATATTTTCCTTTCCTCTTGAGCTAGGGGGCTGAAAGTTACCACACTATACCCTTGGGTCAAGCTCTACCAGAAAATCAAAAATGGCCGCTTTGATGACGTCATCTTCAAAACAAGCATTTTCTGGTCGATTTTTTCCGTCCGAGTTTTCGAATTTTTTATTTATGTGTTTTCTTTCCAAAAACTGCGTGATAAATTGGAAAATAAAATAGATTCATAAATAAACTGAAAAGTCGCGGAGGATTAGCTTTCAGTTTTTCGTCGTTCCGGAGATAGGAGAGGAAATTTGGTATAGGGGTGGGTGGGGGTGGTGGGCGCTGTGGTCATAACTGCTCTACAATAATCTTTTGCACACTCACCTTGAATCATTCAAGTGTTGATGTTATATTTTGTCCTTGAAATATTTCTTATTTATACTTTTGTTCAGGTTATGTACCAGCCACAAGCGGCACAGCGATTGTGAGCGGTTTTGACGTGAACAAAAACATCGCCGGTGTGAGAGAAAGTCTGGGACTCTGTCCTCAACATGATATACTGTTTGATAGCCTGACTGTGAGAGAACATCTTATCTTCTTTGCTAAGGTACAGAAAGTTACATCCAATTATTCTTATCCAATGTAATATTTTCTTCGAGGGAAGAGTTACATTGATGTAGAATAGGAATAATTTTAGACCAAGTTTCTGTCGCTCTTGTGAGAAGCCACCATTTGAAATCCGCCATTGTTGAAGCCTGGTCGGCCATGTTCGCTCCGTGTTCATCATCCGTTCGCGCTGGTCCATTCCTGAGGCCCAGGATATTGTATCGGGAACATGTCCAGGAACCGCTTTTTTCGCATTCCGATCACATTTTCGGGGGCCTCGATGAGCGGTAACCCCATATAAGTTTTATGTTCCTCTTCGTCCTCACTGGGACCACGCTGCGGTGTCCTACTGGTTACAGTGTCGGCTTCATAAGCGATAGGTCCTGGGTTCAATCCCCGTCGGGATCATAACAAAGACTTGGAATTGAACGTGTTGCTTCCTCGCTTACGCTTAGCATTAAGAGGTATACCCAAGATTCGAATTACTTGACTGGTCAACCCAAAATGTCATCCGAAATCCGATATTTTTATTGGCTGGTAGGGGGAAATTGAAGAAAATCCAACCAATCAGGAGTAGTGTTTTTAAAGGCTTGTTTAAATCAAGTTTCTTGGAATTCACTGAAAATCATGTGCGTAATTTACTCAAAACAGTGAGTAAACCGTCCGTCCCCCACCAACATACTTTTATTTGAAGTAATTTTATACACCTGCCTATATGCTGGGGGATGAATGATTTACTAATTTTAATGAATATATTTATACATTTAGCTGAGTAATCGAGTGCTCTTATACACTTAGTGTGTAACTGTACTCACAATTATTGGTATTCATTTAATAATATTACGTTGACAAGTTGTCGCTTTATTAAAGCTGAAAGGTACCTCCAGTCATACGATCGAAAATGAAGTAAAGACGATGATTGCGGCAATCGGACTGCAGGAAAAGGCCGATTCTTTGTCGATGACCCTATCTGGTGGCCAGAAGAGGAAGTTGTCTGTGGGAATCGCTCTTATTGGAGGGTCACAGGTAAAATCGTTATTACTGGAGGAATGTGTGGTTATGCCCAGTGGTATAAACTGTCAGAATTTTGGGGTATAGACGTGACGTACCCAAAATAGTCAAAAGAACCCAAAATGTTCGGGTCAAAATGGAATTTGACCCAAACACTTTTGGTCCGTCACGTCTATACCCAAAGATATCTGGTCAATTTGATCCAGTCCTTTTGACAGTGTAGGCCTGCACTCATTGGTGGATCGGATCTAATGGGGCTATCCGATATTAGTCAGACGGAGTGCTGGGCTTCGCCTTAGGTTTTTTGGGTAATTTATTTTCGTTTTTCCCCTGTGCTTCGACGTGGAGCAATATCCCTAACAAGCTATATTTGACATATTTTCAACTTAAAAGTTGCCAAAATATTCCGACGGATAAGCACAATTGTCTTTTCTTCAAATGTGTCGCGTACTAAAATAGAGTTCAAGGTCAGAGGTCAAAGGTCACTGGCCTAAAAATCAGGAAATCATTGAACAGTTCGTGTCCGGTCTGTATCTATTACAGTTTTTACCCCTCGGCCATTTTGGCCTCGGGGTATTGTCGTTGCCATGTACGTCCGTCCGTCCGTCCGTCTGTACGTCCGTATGTCCGTCCGTCTGTACGTCCGTACGTCCGTCCGTCCGTTAACGCATTTTAGGCAAAACCGCTTCAGATACAACCACCAAATTTTCAACACTTATTTATCTAGTGCTAAGTCAGACGCCTATTGAAAGTGGCTTCCCTCGGCCCATATTTTACAGAGTTCTGCCCCTTTACAGATATATTAATTTCTATTTCTGTCCTATATGCCTGAATGTAACCAACTATATCTGCAGAACTGTGTTCGGTATAGCTACTATATTTTGGAAACTTATTTATATTGTTGTATTCTACAAGCCAACAAAGGATTACTCGCCTCGGCTTATGGAGTTATGCCCCTTTCGGATGTAATAATCTCCGATTTTGTTATCTGTAGTTGAATGTACAAGTTATATCTGCAGATCTGTGTTCGGTATAGCTTATTCGTCTTGATTCTTATTTTACAGTAGTGCTAAGTCAGACACCTATCGAAAGTGGCTCCCCTCGGCCCATGCTTTACAGAGTTATGCCCCTTTATTGATATATTAATTTCTATTTCTGCCTGAATGTAACCAACTATATCTGCAGAACTGTGTTCGGTATAGCTACTATATTTTGGAAACTTATTTATTTTGTTGTATTCTACAAGCCAACAAAGGATAACTCGCCTCGGCTTATGGAGTTATGCCCCTTTCGGATGTAATAATCTCCAATTTTGTTATCTGTAGCTGAATGTACAATTTAAATCTGCAGATCCATGTTCGGTACAGCTTATTCGTCTCGGTTCTTATTTTACAGAGTGCTAAGTTAGACGCCTATCGAAAGTGGCTCCCCTCGACTCATATTTTACAGAGTTATGCCCCTTTACAGATATATAATTTTCTATTTCTGTCATATATGCCTGAATGTACTACCGGTATATCTTGATCATCCCACATAGAACTATCTCTTCCCCAATTCACACTACGCATGGGTCACAATCACTTGGGGAAAGCCGAGGGGTTTTGATTAGATCAATCTCATGTTTATCCACAGCTGCAATTTTTTGTGAGGTGGAGACGATGTGTCGCCTACCAAAATTGAGATCGAGGGCAGAGGTCAAGGTAACTGGATCTAAAAAGTGAATCTTTGTGAGTGGATCATTTGGGGGAAAAGATGTCACGTACCAAAATATAGGTCGAGGTTAAAGGTCAGAGGTCAATGTGAGCACAAAATCAGGAAATCAGTAAAAATCACTTTTTTCTGTGTCAGCATGCCTGTATACATTATGTTGAGACGATGTGTCACGTACAACAAATATGTAGGTCAAAGGTCACGGTGACCTCAACAACAGGAAATCATTGAAAATCAAATTTGATTGTGTCAGTAGATAGTTTTGGGGGAGACGATGTGTCACGTACCAAAATTTAGGTCAATGTCACTGACCCAAAATAAGGATGCTGTTAAAAATCGCGATTTTTGGGGTCCGTCGATACATTAGGGGGAAGCGATGTGTCATGTACCAGAATTTAGGTCAGGGTCAAAGGTCAAGGTCATTCTGACCCAAAAATCTGAAGATTGTTAAAAATCGCGATTTCTTTTTGTGTGCTAGATACATTAAGGAGAGACGATGTGACATTTACCAAAATATAACAAATAAATCAGAAATATTTCGGAGGGCATTATACTTTATTTGAAACTTGAAAACTGTAACTTAGTGATAAACTGTAGAAAGTAGGCTCCATAATTTACGGAACACATTTTCAATAACGAGACCTTCAAAGTTTGAAAATACCTTCCAAACCGCGTGATTCCGCCACGGTGGAATTCATGATCCGCTCGAGCTATGCGTATGTTTTTCTGTATTCACTGAAAGAGCTGCAGCGTTTATTTGAGAAAACCTATGTCTTATCTAGAATAATATACCTCAATTTTATAGCGTAATTTCTCAAAATCCAACAAAGACTTAGCCGATGGACGTTTGGAATTGGGCTTTTGGTCTATTTGGGTAAACAATCTCAAGAACATTCCTTTTTATCGCTATATGTTTAACCGTGATATAACATAGAATGGAAAAGTGATCCACCATTTTAATATATTATGATGTCACTTCCGGTGGTTTGCTCGTAGAAAATCTCACCTGGGGATTATTATACTCCGGTGAGGTGGTTGCGAAGATCACTTCCTTCCATTTTAACCTGGAAAATAATTTTCCGCATGAACTTTGGAACGACATGCTACTTTCCCACGTTACCAAGTTGATTTGATGAAACATCCAGACAGTAATCCTGGACGAGCCAACTTCCGGTATGGACCCACAAGCTCGTCGTCAGATTTGGACACTTCTGAAAGAGTACAAGGAGAACAGGACGATACTGTTTACCACTCACCAGATGGACGAGGCGGACATTCTGGGGGACCGGATCGCCATCATGGCCGAGGGCGTGATCAAATGTTGTGGAACCTCCTTGTTTCTGAAAAGCAAATATGGTGAGTTTATTGAGAGTTAGAATCTCCGGCTCCTAGTCTGAAATTGTGAATCGGGCTAGTTTCATAGTCTAGACCCTCATGCACACCTCGCCCACTCAAACTCCAAGTCTTATCAAACAAGCAATTTCCACATTTTTACTGCAGAGCTCTTTTGACCATACTGATGAATATCAGAATTATGTTGATCAAATGTATACGACCAACACTCTACCAGCAGACGTACATAATATAGTCGCTTCCTTTTCGGTTTCAATCCTTTTGGATGTCTGGATTGAATCAACCCGAAGTGTCATTGTCAAGCGATTTACGTTGGATCTTGTATTCAGACTATCCGGCGATGAACTTGTGTCTTTCCCCCTAGGGACCGTTTGAACATCATGTAACACACGGTATTCGTGGTGTTAATATGAACAGTCACAATCGAAACTTAGTCGAGATAAAAAACCCCACCGTATTTAACGATACGAGCATCATGGTGTTATGCCGTCGAATAGAGAAGGAAATTTGAAGGGACATTACTCTCGGAAACATTTTTAGTCATTACACCGGCATCATTGACGATCGTTGACTGCTTTTCTCTTGCCAGGAACTACCTTTTTATCTCGCCTTACGAAGTAAAGGGGAGTTATTGTGAGTGGGGGAAAGAGGATGTCGTCGTCGGTGTTGGTGTCAAGTGTCCCCTGCCTGGAAATGATAAGGTTTTTGGTTTAGCAAATTCAAAAACAATCTAGCATAATTAGGAAAAATATTTAAAAAATATAAAAAATATGGGGGGTGGGTATGCCACCTGGGGGTACTACTCCGGGGTGCTTCAATGTTAAAATCCCTATGATAGAGTTTGCGTTTAGCTGAAGTGCACATGTACATCTGTACTTAGAAAGTTTGTTACAGTTGTCAGCTGTCATTGGATGATTATGAAACTTGGTATACATGTTTCTTATGATTAAAGGATGTACCTGTGCTAGAAGAAATATTAATTTTTCTCCAAATTATGGCAAATGATGGAGTTTTCTGTTTAGGGAAATTGTACATGTAGGCCTCTACATGTATACATGTACATGTTAAATTTGCTGCAGTTGCCGGCTCTCATTGGATGATTACAAAATTTCGTACACATGTTTCTTATGATTAGAGGATGTACGTGTGCTATTTTTGAGATGAAATATTAATTTTTCTCCAACTTATGGCAAATGATGGAGTTTTCTGTTTAGGTGAATTGCACATGTAGGCCTCTATATGTATACATGTACATGTACATGGTAAGTTTGCTGCAGTTGTCAGTTCTCTTTGGATGATTACAAAACTTGGTACACATGTTTCTTATGATTAGAGAATGTACCTGTGCTATTTTTGAGATGAAATATTAATTTTTCTCCAAATTATGGAAAATGATAGAGTTTTGCGTTCAGCTGAAGTGCACAGGTACATCTGAACACCACAGTTTGCTGCAGTTGTCAGCTTTCATTGAATGGTTATGAAACTTGGTACACATGTTTCTTATGATTAGAAAATGTGCCTGTGCTATTTAGGAGATGAAATGTTAATTTTTGTTCAAATTTTGAGGGTTTTGTCTAAGTAATCTGCCAATAATAATGTACATGTATATACATGTACACCTGTACATGGAAAGTTTTCTGAAGCTGTCAGCTTTCATTGAATGAGTTTGACACTTGCTACCCAAGTTCAATGTGATTTGAGGATGTGCATGTGCTATTTAAGAAATATGACATTAAATATGAATTTTTGTCCTAATTATTACAGTTTAGACTTTGTACGTTTCCATTGATAAAGTTTTTGTTGGGCAAAAATTTACATGTAGATCTGTACATGGAAAGTTTGTTGGACCTTTCGTGGGATGATTAAAAAACTTGGTGGACATGTTTCATGTTTTCCTAGGCCACAGCTCTCCCGCAGTAATGCCACACGGGACTGACCTATCCAGCAGTAATCCCATATGGGACTGACCTGTCCAGCAGTATTCCCAAATGGCACTGGCCTATCCAGCAGTAATCCCAGAGCGGACTGGTCTATCCAGCAGTAATCCCATTTGGGACTGGCCTATCCAGCAGTAATCTCACACAGGACTGACCTATCCAGCAGTAATCCAAAATGGCACTGGCCTATCCAGCAGTAATGCCAGACAGGACTGACCTATCCAGCAGTAATCCCAGACCGGACTGGCCTATCCAGCAGTAATCCCACATGGGACTGGCCTATCCAGCAGTAATTCCACACGGGACTGGTCTATGCAGCAGTAATCTCACACGGGACTGACCTATTTAGAAGAAATATGACACTGGACTGCAATATGCAGCAGTAATCCCACATGGCACTGACCTATCCAGCCATAATCCTACATGGGACTGACCTATCCCGCTGTAATCCCACACAGGACTGACCTATCCAGCACTAATCCCAAATGGCACTGGCCTATCCAGCAGTAATCCCACATGGGACTGGCCTATGCAGCAGTAATCTCACACGGGACTGACCTATCCAGAAGTAATATGACACTGGACTGCAATATGCAGCAGTAATCCCACATGGCACTGACCTATTCAGCCATAATCCTACATGCGACTGACCTATCCCGCTGTAATCCCACACAGGATTGCCGTATGCAGCAGTAATCCCACACTGGACTGCCTATGCAGCAGTAATCCCACACAGGACTGTCCTATCCAGCATTAATCCCATACGAGACTCGTCTATCCAGCAGTAATCCCAGACAGGACTGGCCTATCCAGCAGTAATCCCACTTGGGTCTGGAATATTCAGCAGTAATTCCACGGGGGACTGGTCTATCCATCAGTAATAACACACGGGACTGATCCATCCAGCAGTAATCCCACACAGGACTGGCCTATCCAGCAGTAATCTCACATGGGACTGACCTATCCAGCATTAATCTCACACTGAACTGCCCTATGCACTGACCTATCCATCCTACATGGGATTAACTTATATGCCAGTAATCCTACATGGAACTGATGTTATTGTCTGTACTAGATAATCTATTCCAGACATTATTGTCTGTACCACATCACCTATTCCAGACACTATTGTTTGCTCTACATGTATGCTTTCAATACTGCTGCACCTTCGGCGGATGACCCCGCAAGGCGAGATGTTGGGGTTCTCAGAACGCTTGTTTTTATAAATAGTCCAGTCTAACTTTCCCAAAAGATGTTCATTCTCAACAGAGATTCATACCTTCGTGATAGTGAGATCACGACTCTCACGTTACGGGATCCATGCGACTATTTTGACAGCGAGGCTCCCTCTTTTATCATCGCTCCAAGTTTTCGGTTTTAATAAACAGTCAACAGTCAGTTCAAAATCTGAAACGCTTGGACGGTGTAGTTACGTTACCAATGTAACTAGTTGATCTCTTTATATACTCATGACGATAAAGCGTGGTCTTATCTGTGAAATTTTAATAAATTGACAGCGACTGTTAATTATTTGAAGGGATTTGCAATCATTTGATGAACCTTGCCGTATATAACAACAATGGAAGAAGTCCGTCAACAATCTATTCATCTTAACATAGAAATTAAATTCATTAATTAATTATTTATTCATATACCATACCATGACATGTCGCCTGGGAGTGAGTTTCACCGACATGTACTTGCGCCTACAAATGGCGCCACCTGGTGGCAAAATCCGAAATTCGTTTCCAGGCGATAACTTGAGAACTGCTCATCGTATTCTTCTCAAATTTAGTACGCTAACCGTGCCTTGAGATGTCGATTGGGACTGCCTTTCGCTGACTTGCGCCTACAGATGGCGCCACCTGGTGGCAAAATTCGAAATTCGTTATCAGGCAATAACTTGAGAACTGCTCATCGAATTTTTCGTAAATTTGGTATGCATATACCATGCCTCGAGTTGTTGCTTCTGAATGTGTTTTGCCCTTTTGTGGCTACAGGTGGCACCACCTGGTGGCAAAATCCGAAATTCGTTTCCAGGCAATAACTTGGGAACTGCTCATCGTATTCTTCTCAAATTGGGTATGCATATACCATGCCGTGAGTTGTCGCTTGTGAATGTGTTTCGCCCTCTTATGTGAGAGGTGACGCCGCCTGGTGACAAAATCTTCACTTCACAATTACTTCAGAACCCCTTATCAGATTTTTCTAAAATTTTGAATTCAAATGCGCTGAGATGTTGCTTGCTATTGCGTTCCGTGTACTTGTGTCTATAGGTGGCACCAGTTCATTTCTAAGGGGTTCCCTACATCTGCATGACAATTGAATGCCCAGTGGTGAAGCTCTGTTACCTATATAGTCGGAAGGATTTCGATATAGTGGCAAACTCTGTTTGATTTGGTGACCTTTACTGTGCTTAATGGTTTGTGAGTATATTGTTTTTCCCCCTTTATATCTGTTGTTTTGCACTCTTTGTTGTGCTTTTCCTTTGGCTTTGTTGGTCTGCCTGAATTCACTTCCAAGCGACACACGTGCGAAACGTGATTACGGGGGTAGCCTGAAAGCATGCTTGCAAAGATATATAACAAAGAACAGTGCTGGTTTCATGCAAATTGTATTGAACTACTGCATCAGTTTGCCGGAAAAGATGGATATATTTGGATCTGGACAAAAGAAGAAAAAAAACGATAAAAATCCTCCCTGCCCCATTTCTTTTTTCAAAACAGTGCCTGTTACGTCATAAACGATAATAGGAAAAACGTAACAGAAAACCTTGTGAAGTCAAGGATTAACAATCAAATATTTATTTATAATACTAAAATCATATACAAATTAAGCAAGGTTAATATAACAAACAAATATGAAATATAGTCTTACTGTTCAACGCTATACCGGTGTATACTCCACAGTCCGTGCTGTCGTGCACACAACTTTTAACAGTCCGTGGTTACGCGCACAAATCGCTGTTCTGTATTTTGGTAGTAACACTGCTCAGTTGTTTACAGTTCCAGCAAATGTCCAATTTCCGACAGTTCAATCGTAGACCACTCAGCGGTCAAACCACAGGAGTAATCCAACAGTCAGTAATCTCAGGCAAAGGTAATATCCAGATAGTAACACAATCTAACGCACCCACATAGGAGCCAGTTTGAATCCCTCCTCGATCACTGAATGTCAGGCTATTTATACTCTATCGGGCATTCAAGATTATTCTACCAAATCAAGAAGCTTCCACCGTTACAGCATTGACGTATGATCTAACCCAGATACAATTACAATACAGGGGCGTTGGAAGCAAATTCAAAGTGGTACGGTCACTATCGTAGGACTTTAGGCGAGGGTCCAGGGGCCGCCTAGGCCCCGGAAGCTCCTAGGGTCTAGATCGCCGGAGACGCGTTCTGAGCGATTTCTGGCAAATAAACCCACTCTGCAATGAGGTGTATTTAGAGCATTTCCACAAAGTGGATGCTCTTATGTTTTCATGAGAAACGGCGCCGCCGCCGCCGCGACTTCAAACGTGAATATCTCTGAAACCGTTAAATATTTTCGGGTCAGACTTGGTGTGCTATCTCCTTAGGCCTGGGAAATTTGTCTGGTTGTGCTTCGATACCCGCTGCTCACCACTAGGTGGCGTTGTAGTCAGAGCATAGGTAAACCTTTCTCTGACGATTTCGTCTGAACGGCTTGTCTGATTTCTTTGAAATTTTATTACAATGGTCTTGAAGGATAGTCAATGTGCTGAAAAGGTTTTGGTGTATATAAAGGCAGGTTTTTTTGCGTTTCAAAAAAAAAGTTTTAAAACTGTTCTATTCTAGGTTGCCAAGCATAAATATAGGATTGCCGACATGATAATTCCCTTTCGGTGCGAACCAAATTGCCATTTGAATGAAAAATCTCATTTATCTGACTTAACGTCAAAACCTCCATAACCATTATCATGACTAAAGTTTTTTCCATTGAACTCTTATGTGCCATCTCCCTAGGGCTTTAGATTTGACCCGCTTGTTTTTCGTGGCATTTGGTCATCACTAGGTGGCCCAATAGACATGAATGCAGGTAACATGTGTAACATCATATCTTCTGAACAACGTGTTTGATTTCCATGAAATTTGGGTATAATGATCTTGCAAGATAGGCAAAGAACTGACAAGATTTTGGTGATGTTGGCGAATCATGGAGACGCATTTTTGCATCTCAAAATAAGATTTTGTTTTCACAAAAATGGAAATTTGCTTCTTAATCAGAGAAAAGTAATTCTATTTTGCTGAACATGAATGTAACATTCCTAGTGTTATAATTCACATCCCTTGTAGGGCCAAATGGCCATTTTTTAAATATATGAAATTCTCATGACTTGAGTCCAATATCTACATTCCCCAGGCCACATCTGAGGAGTTTGCTTCATCATGTAGGTTCGTGATATTGTTCATCAATGGGTGGCACTATAGACAGTAAACTTATATAGCACATTTTATTTGTATTTCATCTGTTCATGAAGTGTATTATTGTCAGATGGACGAAGGATTTCAAAGGACAAAGTTGTGGGTTTTTTTATTGAAATTGAAGGGCCACCTCTCATACGGATTTTGCAGCCCATCAACATAATGCTTGATTTATATCTCATTATACATTCCTTCTTACAATTACTAATTTTATTAACATTATGGTTTAACATGAGGCACTAGCGGTGCTACAACTCCTCAGCCCCTTAACAGTCTAGACCAAGATGTTTTTATGGGTGTAGAAGTTTGGATAAATAGCAGTGATTTATGGCATGCGAAAAGCAAACCCAAGCCACAACTCAAACAGATGAATGGATGGATACACTGACACACGGACGGACAGACAGTCGGAATCCAGTATACCCTCAACTATGTACAGGGGTATAAAAAGTGACAAGGTATCCACATATCTACAGGGGGGGGGAGGGGGGGAACATGTACAGTTGTGATCTTATTGCCCTGGCCTGAAACTAAGTGTCGGACGGGTCTTTTGTCCATTTGTCCTCTGTTTATCTGTTGCCCCATATCCTGTCAAGCAGTTGATGTTAACGTGAAACAAACAATTGTTATTAAACGAGATCCTGAAGGATCTTGGAGCCCACCATTGTCCGATAATTGTAAGCTAATGACTAGAGGATCTTTTTGTTCATTGTTACTAAGCACAAACGATTGATTTGTAATTTTGTTTACAGAATTTCGAATCTGAGCGAAAAAGATCGAAAACGGGACACTGAAAAACACCAAGATATAATCTAAGTTTCAGGAGTTTCCAGATTTCTAGAAACTGTACTGTCGGTTGTTATAATACAAGAGAAATGAGCAAAGTTAGTCTGAAAGTGAATGTACATGTATGGAGGATCCTTCGCCTCCGTTTTGTAGTATTTTTTTTATATTTTTTTTTTGCGCGTGTCATCATTGGGTAGTGGAAGCGAAGACGAATCTCTTTGACACTTTGGCATGAGCTATGAAACATACTTAAGATTTTATAATTAGGAACGAATGCTAATTCTGTTCTGTTTACTAGGCTAGTTTGAGATATCTCTTTTAAGATACCATGCTCGAAAATAGTAAGATGGTACTGAAGGGATTCGGTCCGCGCAGTAATGTTGAAACTTCGAAAGTGCCTGAATCCAGATTATCTCCCTTGGATCGAAACATGCAGTAGTCTACAGTTGTCGAGTTGTGACGTTGAGTCACGAGAGTGACGTCTCTTCATGTAGCCGACCCGCTGGCAGACGAAAGGGCGGGGCAGTTCACTTGCTACTGCATGGACTGAAGAAAACTGATTTAAAATTTGAAGAAATACATTTTAATTCCGAATTATTTGAACTCCTTGATATGGAAGGTGAAGGTATGGATATTCTCTGTAGTCAATATATAGAATATGCCCCACCGTTTGATCCACCGACTCTTGTGATGCAACGTCACAACTCGAGAATACCGAATTAATTTGAAGCGTAACTTGGATTTTCGAATCGGACCAAAAAAGGTATCTTGCACTACTAGGCCCCATGAAATATTACTTCCTGAGAAATCACAATAACAAATTTGCATGGGAAAATCCAAGATGGCCGCCTGTTGGCTATATTGAATTTTCGAATCGGACCAGAAAAGGTATCTTGCACAACTAGACGACAAGGTGAACCTGTGTACCAAATTTAACAAAGATCCATGCAGTAGTTCCTGAGAAATCGCAATAACAAAGTTTCATGGGGAAATCCAAGATGGCCGCCTGATGGACATATTGGATTTTGGAATCGGACCAGAAAAGGTATCTTGCACAACTGGACCACAAGGGGAACTTGTGTATCAAATTTGAGAAAGATCCAGGAAGTACTTCCTGAGAAATCAAGATGACAAAATTACATGGGAAATTTAAGATGGCCGCCTGGTGACCATACTGGATTTTCAAATCGGACCAGAAAAGGTATCTTGCACAACTAGACACCAAGAGGAACCTGTGTACCAAATTTGAGAAAGATTCATGCAGTAGTTCCTGAGAAATCGCGATAACAAGATTTCATGGGGAAATGCAAGATGGCTGCCTTGTGGCCATATTGGATGTTCGATTCGGACCGAAAAAGGTATCTTGCACAACTAGACCCTTAGGGGAACCTGTGTACCAAATTTGAAAAAGATCCATGCAGTACTTCCTGAGAAATGACGATAAAGTTTCATGGGGAAATCCAAGATGGCTGCCTGGTGGCCATATTGGATTTTCGATTCGGACCGAAAAAGATATCTTGCACAACTAGACCCTAAGGGGAACCTGTGTGCCAAATTTGAGAAAGATCCATGCTGTACTTCCTGAGAAATGACGATAACAAAGTTTCATGGGGAAATCCAAGATGGTTGCCTGGTGGCCATATTGGATTTTCGAATCGGACCAGAAAAGGTATCTTGCACAACTAGACCCCAAGGTGAACCTGTGTACCGAATTTGGAAAAGATCCATGCAGTAGTTCCTGAGAAATCGCGATAACAAGGTTTCATGAGGAAATCCAAGATGGCCGCCTTGTGGCCATATTGGATTTTCGAATCGGACCAGAAAAGGTATCTGCACAACTAGGCCCCAAGGGGAATCTGTGTACCAAATTTCAGAAAGGTCCGAGCAGTAGTTCCTGAGAAATTGTGATAACAAGGTTTCATGGGGAAATCCAAGATGGCCGCCCTGTGGCCATATTGGATTTTCGAATCGGACCAGAAAAGTTATCTGCACATCTAGACCACAAGGGGAACCTGTGTACCAAATTTCAGAAAGATCTGTGCAGTAGTTCCTGAGAAATCGCGATAACAAGGTTTCATGGGGAAATCCAAGATGGCCGCCCTGTGGCCATATTGGATTTTCGAATCGGACCAGAAAAGTTATCTGCACAACTAGACCCCAAGGGGACGACGGACGGACGACGGACGACGGATCACGGACGAAAAGCGATTTGAACAGCCCACCATCTGGTGATGGTGGGCTAAAAATATTCACAATATTATTCACAATTCAACCCCCGTTTTATATATTTTTAAGAAAAAAAATATAATTTTTTTAAATGTTACACATGGCCCATGGGATGAAAGAAATAACTACAACCGGCTAGAGTTACTGAGCTGTATCACGATGGGATGGGATTTCCGGCTAAATATCGGAGCCAGTTCATCTCAGAGAAGTGAAATTCCCCACAGTATCTCTATGTAATTTGTGCATTTTTATTCTGAAATTCGAAGGAAATCTATTCAGAATCAAAACAAACCTCCAATACCTCACATGTTATTTTCATCGTGCCTAGTCACAATGTTACAACATTGCAAGCCCAACGTCATTGTGCGTTGAAAAAAAACACCCCCACGTGAGGTATTGGAGATTTTCTTTGATCCTGAACAGATTTCCTTCAAATTTCAGAATAAAAATGCACAAATTACATATGGATACTGTGGAGAATTTCACTGGCTCCGATAGCCGAAAATCTCATCCCATCATAATGTGAGATAGAAACTCCCCTGACGAATCTCCGTTGGTAATGCATTAGCGTCAGTGCAACAACAACAACAACGACGATGATGATGTTTGCGTTGATTTATTGGGTTGGCCATACCTTTCGCTATCTTCCATGAAGTATATTTTAGAGGACTTGTTATGCGAGACACCGCTTGTACTGGCCGACGACCACAGTTCATTTTACAACTGAAAACTCAACTCCATCATCGGATGTGTTGGCAGGAAGCACAAACACATGGGCACTACTTTCGTTTTTGACTACTTTCGTTTTTGACAGAATCTCACAGATTCCTACAATTCTGTTACAAGACAAAGTACAAGTTGCCGTTTTCCGATAAAACAGGCGTTTATTATCGTTTAAATCCATTCTGAGAACTTTTAGACGAAATAACAAGTCGATTTTCACAGTTTTAAAGTCGGACTATTTTTTTCTCAACAGCGTAGGGATACCACAATTAGTCTGGCAATACCGTACTACTGAATATGCAGAGGAATATAGACTTCTAGACCAAACCAATGACCAGTCATTCACTACACTGAACCAATGGCTGAAATACAACTTTACTATGGAGCTCTTGATTGGCTACAAGCTAGTAAGAGTACGTAAATCAGTATAAAAGTAGGGTTAATGTATGCATACTTGTAGATCCGTTTTTAGGAGACTGGAAAGTGGTAGAAAAATAAAAAAAATCGTAAAAAAATAATTAACGACCGGTTAGACCTGAAAGTCTCAAAGGCACAAGTAAAAAATAAAAGGATCATAACCTGTAAGTTTCATGAACTTCCTAGAAATAGTTATCGAGATACGGCTCGGACAGACGGACAGACACATCCCCAGGCCCACAACAATACTCCTGAGCCCGTAGGGCTGAGGAGTAATAATGGATTGAAAGGACATTGGTGCTGTTAGCGCTGGCATAATCATGTCGCATAGGGTAAAGTCAGCGAAATATATCTAAATCTAGGCTACATCAACCCCTGCTTACACACATAACTAAAATGCAGTCAGAGAAAATATGTTGCCATCAGTGTATGGTCAGTATGGACAATTGGAAGGATTCAAGTGGGCTTGAAGTCAGGCCATTTTGGGCAAATAGACATACTGTAACACTGATATTCTGCTTTACCTTTAAATCAGGCTTCATATTGTCAGCCTGTATGTTGACCATTCAGTTAATAAAACCTGTAATGGTTGACTTATTGTTTAATGCACTTTACATAAGTGGACTAGTAGATTGCTTGCGTCAACAAAGTAAGCACTTCATTTCCGAATCAGCGCTTGAAAGATTTTTAAAGTGGAACTTATACATACCAGCTATATGGCACATCCCACCTGGAATTTTTTTACATGTATATCTAATTGAAGTAATCCATTGGAACCACTGATGATTTTCCAATAATATAGAAGAAAAGCAACTAGGAGTAGGGATGACAATTTCATTTTGTATATTTTGCTATTAGTTATAGCATCTTCAACAGTGAACAAAGTTACAAACAGCATATATACAAGGCATAGTATATATACAAGGCATAATGTGATCTTAGCCAATACACATTTATGAATAGGTAAGCCAGTAAATTATGTCAGTCAGGTTGGACGGATATTAAAATGCTGTCATTTTCAGAAATTGTTAAATGTTAAGCGATAACCTGACAGCGATCTACAAATGGTGTGATTCAGGTGATACAATACACACTCTAATTGATGAAAACAATACATAATCTGCTTATCCGGTAAGAACTAAGTAAACTGTGCATAAATGAATAAAGTATGGTGATATAGTGAGTATGTACCTACATTGAATATTTCTACATGTCATGAAGTTTGGATAAGGACTGTCATTTTAAGATAACATAGGTATAATTTTCTTGGCAATCCACATCAGAGTTGATGGAAACCTACAAATGTTGTAACTCGCATGTTTCATAATTGTATATTCCCATGCGAGTTACAACATTTGTGGAGAGTGTATTGTAACACCTGAATCACACCATTTGTAGATCACTGTCAGGTTATCGCTTGACATTTTACAATTTCTTAAAATGGCGGCATTTTAATATCCGTCCAACCTGACTGACATAATTCACTGGCTTACCTATTCATAAATGTGTATTGGCTAAGATCACATTATGCCTTGTATACATACTGTGCGTATGGAGCTGTTTGTAACTTTGTTCACTGCTTAGGATGCTAGAACTAATAGCGAAATATACAGAATAAAATTGTGTATTGTCTTACTGATTAAAAAAAGTGGTTACACCTCAAGCCGATGCTCTAGGACGCCTAATTGGACAGCAACAAGATCAGCAATTTTCCGAACAAAACATATAGAAGAATTAATTGCCGAAAAGAACAACGAAAAAGATTTCCTGAAGAAGTCGGGTCCCCTGGCAGACCTCGACACTTAACTAATATATATAACGTAGAAATATATATAGGATCACATTATGATGTTTCATGTTTATCAGTATTTGTATGCAAGGAAATAACACACTAAAATACCACACTACAGCATTCCATATTAAAACATCACAAAAGTTTCAAATCAACAAAAGGGTACTTATTTATTCTCCTCCCAACCGTTTTCCTCTCTGTCACGTGAGGATGTGTCATCTGTCTGTCTGATCAGAAGCCTAATTAATGAAATTGACTGACATTCACCTGTTGTATTGAGGTCAAATTTAGCATTAGCAATAATTTTTGAAGGAGGGAAGATGGGCTCTCCAAATTCATCACACTTGTGCAATTGCTGATTGACTAGAAGCCTATCCTAGTTGACTGAACCTATTTTCTCAAGGTTATATACTTTTTATTATGATATAACATGAAATATAGTTAGGCATTCTAAATTGATACCACATATGCAACTGATGATGGACTTGAAGTCTGTGGATATGACTGACGTTGACCTATTTTCTCAAGATCAAAAACTGTATGTTAAGTCACATGTTACCTGCCAACATAAACTCCAAATCTAACATTGTCATCATTTTGTTGTGGCTGTGGTTGTCTTCCAGAGCAATCTAGCGAATTTTGCATGTGTCCAACAGCCTCAGCTTTCAACAGTAACTTAAAACCATGCTGTATCGGCTGAGCTGTTGAAACACCCTCCATTTTCCAGCTCTGACATACTGCAACACTGTCGAAATATGGGTACCATGACAGTGATAGATCACACAGCCAGTCATGCCAGTGAAGGTTCCTGATTTATATTGAACGTCGTTATTGCCTAAGTAGTATTAGCAGCCCTTTACAACAATAACAATTTGCCGACTTAGTGAAAAATTATAGTGAAAGGTATTTATTCTTTGTTGTTTTTCATTTTTATTTGCTGGCATTGTTTCAGATAGAATACAACAGCCTAATTCATACAATCAGGAATAAAAAGGGGGTTAAAGTATTTATGTTCAAACTTTCATGGGAAATATAAAAGTGGCAATTTGAATTTTATTTTTATTCTATTTTTTTAATGTCGGCCGGCCCATGAAATGCAAAATAAAGTTGGTGTTGGCTCACACTGGGTTTCGCCCATTGGTGAAGAACTCCCTTCTCAGAGGCACTCCTATCAGTAATGATTCCTGATTGCTCATCCTTCAGGGGTATGTGCCCCACACTCTGTCCCATCCTAAAAAAAATTGCCACCCCTAATAGGGGGTGTGCCAAAATTGGGGAGATCTAAAGCCATGTGAGTACCAAATTATGTGTTACAAAATTATCTGGGGAAATGCTCTTCGCCCGTTTTTCAAACGAGCTTTCATTTTATTTCTTTCCTAATCCTTTTACCAAGAAAACGCAATCGATGATAGTTTTCTGCGATGCTGAATTAGAGGAATAGGCCTATATGTATAGTAAAGTAACCTAGACACATTGTGTAGACGTAACCGATATATTTTTCTTATGGGCAATGAGGGTGTTAATAAATTTATTGCAGTTCTAGTAGCGTCATCCACATATAGATAGCGCTAGCTATACTTATGCAATAATACAGATACAGTGAATCATTTCATTGACAAGAGACGCAAAAAGAAAAAAAATGTGAGAAAAACCCTATACCCCGACCGTCATTATGGAGAAAGGAGTACTTACGGCAAAATTAACCGCAAGGTCGGGTACGGACCGGGAAAGGTAGAATGCAGCCACAAACAACCTAGGGTGTATGACAATTTGGACAAGCGAACAACGAATTCGTATGAAGAAAACTAATTTTGTTTTGTTGATAAAATAATGTGAAAATCAAACCTGATGAATATATTCATCATGATGAACGTACATGTTACTCTCCACGATCGGTGCTCAGAGCCGCTAACAAATTCACTGGCGCTCTGGACCGATCAAAGTCTTCAACTTGGAAGCTATCAAAATTGCTTAGTTCCAGTTTGTTTTTCATTTTGTGTTTCTTTCTTTCTTCGTTTTCACGGGGCGATGTAGGCCGGTAGGGACTAATGGTCCTGTCTTGTAGTCAGAAAAAATTGAGCACCAGCTCTGTGTCTTGCTAACACAGCAAAAGATAGAGTTCTGCCTGCTTACACATTGAAAAGGGTCTGAAACTTCTTCTTTTTGAGTGTCCATGTTTCTATGTTTTTAATGTTCGCGTATAGTTGCAGGTCTGATATGTTTAAGTTACATTTCCATTTATCTAATTTTATGCGTGTTTTCGTTCATTTTCCAGTGGCACTACTTTCGTGCTCAAAATATGTCGTCTTACAAAACCACAGGTTTGAGAGGCGCATGTTGAGTGATTTTGTAGGACTAACTCATTCTCATTAGAAAGCGTGTTTGGGCAGTAATTTAGTATTAAATAATACCAGTATAAGTGTAATTCATTGTAGAAAACAATGGGATATTTCACTTTGCCTGTATTCATTTACATTTTCATGAAATATGTGTGTTGAGTTACAGTTTGGAATTTTCGCCATTTAAGCTTACAAGACCCTCTGCATTATTTTTTTATGGTAAGTTTCTAAAATCGAGTGGTGGTCAAATCATTTACATAATAATTTCTCTGTATTCAGAAATGTTTTCTTTCCATCCTGCTTCTGAAATATTCATGGAATGTTGCAAGCATTTCCCCCTGATCTACAGAAAGAGCTCTGCATATCACATATCACAGCTGTGTTTGAAACTGTAAGGTGACAGGGGAGATAACCAAATAGAACTGTTAAAAACTAGGGGTGTGCTGGCAGGAGGAGGTGCATGAAACAATATGATGCCATGAGAGGATGCATCCCAGCATAGCTCCAGTCCATCTAACCATGAGGATTTTACTATGTATCTCAATACTCATTTTTACCCCTCGGCCAATTTTGGCCATGGGGTATTGTCGTCCGTCTGTTCGTACGTCCGTACGTCAGTACGTGAGCGAGGTAGACGGAAAACGGTTCCACTGAAGAATTCCAAATTTGGTATGCTTATTTGCCTAGTCAAGGACCAGAAGCATATTGAATTGGGACCTGATTGAGTGGAAACCTTGGCGGCCATCTTTAATTTTATGCAAAATGGATAATGATCCATATCTCAGAAACCATTCAACTGTTCAATACGAAAGTTGGTATACATCATCGATACACAAGCAACTTTCAATGAATTACCAAACCGGCTTTTCTGATTGGCTGGAAATCCTTGAGGCCATCTTTAATTTATGCAAAATCGATAATGATACATATCTCTGTTACCATTCAATTGTTTTATATGAAAGTTGGTATACATCATCGATGCATACAGATGCTTTAAATCGGGACCTGATTGACTGAAAACCTTGGCGGCCATCTTTAATTTATGCAAAAACTTTAATGATATATATCTCTATCATTTTAAGTGTTCTATACCAAACTTGGTATACAGATCGATGTATCAAGAGACTTGCAATAACCACATCAGTTCCTCTGAGCCTCTGGGCGGCCATCTTTAATTTATGCAAATCATTAATGATCTCGTTCTCTGATACCGTTCAAGTGCTCGATGTAAAATTTGGTATACATCATCGATGCATCAAGAGACTTACGACAAATGACAGTTCTGGTTTCTCTGATTGGGCGGAAACCTTGGTGGCCATCTTTAATTTATGCAAAATCTTTAATGATGTATATCTCTGATACCATTTCAGTGTTCTATACGAGACTTGGTATACAGCATCAATGTATCAAGAGACTTTGAATTAATAACCATCAGTTCCTCTGAGGGAAGGATGAGCGGCCATCTTTAATTTATGCGAAATCATTAATGAGCTCTATCTCTGATACCGTTTAAAAGCTCAATGTAAAATTTGGTATACATCATTGATGCATCAAGAAACTTATGTAATGAATACCGGTTTCTCTGATTGGACGGAAACCTTGGGGGTCATTCCTAATTGCAAAATTTTTGATAATCTGTATATTTGTGACTTGACTGCTTGGTGTTCCTGACATCTTGATTCAAATTGAATACAGTATGAATGTACCCAGAGCCGAGGGGTTTTCAGATGCGCAGCTTCGTATTGTTACTTACTGCTGAAGGATATGCTTTCGATTATCCGAAAAAAGTGATTTTTTTTACAAATATTGGTAACATGCAGTGAAGACATTATTTTATCATTTCATCAGGTTGGTTTCATAATAAATGTCTGTCCCAGCGTTTTTTAAAAATATATATATATGTGTACAATTAAACTAATGCACTAGAGATCCTTGTTGAGAGGAATGTGTGAGACTACAAGTATGGCTCTTCGCCATGAGATGGAACATCAAAGAGTTAGTGGAATTATTCCAACAGCCTATTTTACATTTAAATAGCCCCGTTTCAGTGCCTAAGGCTCTAGTTTGTTTTTGTTTTTTCTTTCTTTCGTATTTTTGTTTTTTTTTGCGCAAAAGTGGTACGGCCATGGCCGTACCTGCCGTACCGCGTCCGACGCCCTTGCAATAAACTTCCAGAAAGTTCGAAATGATTAACCCACAAAACAGTATGTAAACAAGCCTACGTGCAGATGGCGCTGTGACCCAATTACTCCCGTCATGCGGGTCTCTCCATGTATCGGCCATTTGCAATCCAGTCGACATTTACTTGCGATAAATCGGTCACGACTTCGAGAACATTTTATGACTATAACCATTCAACCGAACGTCAACAAGTTTACGTCAGCTCTATTATTCTAGAACGATCTACAGTGTCTAATTTTATACTGCAATACCATGACACTAGATATTTTATTCAGCCCAATGGTTCAAGGAGTGGTTTATACAAAAGCGCATACAAAAGCCATAACTCTATGCTATGCATCCAAACTCCTACACCCATAACAAACACTGAGACTGAGGGGTTGTAGCACCTCTGGTGCCTCATGTTACATCAGTCAGTAGATATCATATACGTCGGGTGGTTTAGCACTGTTATCGAGAGAGTAATTTGTGCAGTTTAGTGCCCTC
>JAVTVY010051099.1:0-26129 GCA_036873755.1 Hanleya hanleyi
TGGTATAGTTCAGAGATGTAGTTTAGGATGTGGTATAGTTCAGAGATGTAGTTTAGGATATGGTATAGTTCAGAGATGTAGTTTAGGATATGGTATAGTTCAGAGATGTAGTTTAGGATATGGTATAGTTCAGAGATGTAGTTTAGGATATGGTATAGTTCAGAGATGTAGTTTAGGATATGGTATAGTTCAGAGATGTAGTTTAGGATATGGTATAGTTCAGAGATGTAGTTTAGGATGTGGTATAGTTCAGAGATGTAGTTTAGGATGTGGTATAGTTCAGAGATGTAGTTTAGGATATGGTATAGTTCAGAGATGTAGTTTAGGATGTGGTATAGTTCAGAGATGTAGTTTAGGATATGGTATAGTTCAGAGATGTAGTTTAGGATGTGGTATAGTTCAGAGATGTAGTTTAGGATATGGTATAGTTCAGAGATGTAGTTTAGGATATTTTATAGTTCAGAGATGTAGTTTAGGATATGGTATAGTTCAGAGATGTAGTTTAGGATATGGTATAGTTCAGAGATGTAGTTTAGGATATGGTATAGTTCAGAGATGTAGTTTAGGATATGGTATAGTTCAGAGATGTAGTTTAGGATATGGTATAGTTCAGAGATGTAGTTTAGGATATGGTATAGTTCAGAGATGTAGTTTAGGATATGGTATAGTTCAGAGATGTAGTTTAGGATGTGGTATAGTTCAGAGATGTAGTTTAGGATGTGGTATAGTTCAGAGATGTAGTTTAGGATATGGTATAGTTCAGAGATGTAGTTTAGGATGTGGTATAGTTCAGAGATGTAGTTTAGGATATGGTATAGTTCAGAGATGTAGTTTAGGATGTGGTATAGTTCAGAGATGTAGTTTAGGATATGGTATAGTTCAGAGATGTAGTTTAGGATATGGTATAGTTCAGAGATGTAGTTTAGGATATGGTATAGTTCAGAACTGTAGTTTAGGATATGGTATAGTTCAGAGATGTAGTTTAGGATGTGGTATAGTTCAGAGATGTAGTTTAGGATATGGTATAGTTCAGAGATGTAGTTTAGGATATGGTATAGTTCAGAGATGTAGTTTAGGATGTGGTATAGTTCAGAGATGTAGTTTAGGATGTGGTATAGTTCAGAGATGTAGTTTAGGATATGGTATAGTTCAGAGATGTAGTTTAGGATGTGGTATAGTTCAGAGATGTAGTTTAGGATATGGTATAGTTCAGAGATGTAGTTTAGGATATGGTATAGTTCAGAGATCAGATATGGTATAGTTCAGAGATGTAGTTTAGGATATGGTTCAGAGATGTAGTTCAGAGATGTAGTTTAGGATATTCAGAGATGCAGTTTAGGATATGGTATAGTTCAGAGATGTAGTTTAGGATATGGTATAGTTCAGAGATGTAGTTTAGGATGTGGTATAGTTCAGAGATGTAGTTTAGGATATGGTATAGTTCAGAGATGGTAGTAGTTCAGAGATGTAGTTTAGGATATAGTTCAGAGATGTAGTTTAGGATATGGTATAGTTCAGAGATGTAGTTTAGGATATGGTATAGTTCAGAGATGTAGTTTAGGATATGGTATAGTTCAGAGATGTAGTTTAGGATATGGTATAGTTCAGAGATGTAGTTTAGGATATGGTATAGTTCAGAGATGTAGTTTAGGATATGGTATAGTTCAGAGATGTAGTTTAGGATATGGTATAGTTCAGAGATGTAGTTTAGGATATGGTATAGTTCAGAGATGTAGTTTAGGATATGGTATAGTTCAGAGATGTAGTTTAGGATATGGTATAGTTCAGAGATGTAGTTTAGGATGTGGTATAGTTCAGAGATGTAGTTTAGGATATGGTATAGTTCAGAGATGTAGTTTAGGATATGGTATAGTTCAGAGATGTAGTTTAGGATATGGTATAGTTCAGAGATGTAGTTTAGGATGGCACAGAAGCCTATTGATTTTTATCTCTTTCCCAATTTCAACCAAAGGGGATCATTGTGTGCATGGTCCGTCCATCTTTCTTGTTAACACAATTTTATCTCTTGAACTGAAAGATTATTGTGTCACCCCAGCCCTACACCTTCTGATCCCTCCCCCCAACTCCCACAGTAATAGGCCACCATTTCTAAGATCATATCACTACCCAGTGGCACAGACAAATGTTAACTACACCTTCCTCTTTCCTTGCATCACAGGGCACCATTTATAAGATTATATCACTATCCAGTACCCACTTTACACCTGCAACATCATACTGTGACATTACGCAGCAATCAGAGTAACAGTTTCCTTACAACGTCATACTGTGATGTTACGCATTTGTCAGATTAACAGTTTCCTTACAACGTTGTACTGTGACATTATGCAACAATCAGACTAACAGTTTCATTACAACATTGTACTGTGATGGTATGCAACAATCAGACTAACAGTTTCATTACAACATTGTACTGTGATGTTACTCAACAGTCAGACTAAGTTTCATTACAATGTTGTACTGTGATGTTACTCAACAATCAGACTAACAGTTTCATTACAACGTTGTACTGTGATGTTATGCAACAATCAGACTAACATTTTCCTCTCAACGTTGTATTGTGATGTTACGCAACAGTCAGACTAACAGTTTCATTACAACGTTGTACTGTGATGTTACTCAACAGTCAGACTAAGTTTCATTACAATGTTGTACTGTGATGTTACTCAGCAATCAGACTAACAGTTTCATTACAACATTGTACTTTGACATTATGCAACAGTCAGACTAACAGTTTCATTACAACGTTGTACTGTGATGTTATGCAACAATCAGACTTAACAGTTTCATTACAACATTGTACTGTGATGTTATGCAACAATCAGACTAACAGTTTCATTACAACATTGTACTGTGATGTTATGCAACAGTCAGACCAACAGTTTCATTACAACATTGTACTGTGATGTTATGCAAGTCAGGCCAACAGTTTCATTACAACATTGTACTGTGATGTTATGCAACAGTCAGACTAACAGTTTCATTACAACGTTGTACTTTGACACTATGCAACAGTCAGACTAACAGTTTCATTACAATGATGTTGTACTGTGATGTTATGCAACAATCAGACTAACAGTTTCATTACAACATTGTACTGTGATGTTATGCAACAGTCAGACTAACAGTTTCATTACAACGTTGTACTTTGACATTATGCAACAGTCAGACTAACAGTTTCATTACAACATTGTACTGTGATGTTATGTAACAGTCAGACTAACAGTTTCATTACAACATTGTACTGTGATGTTATGCAACAATCAGACTAACAGTTTCATTACAACATTGTACTGTGATGTTATGCAACAGTCAGACCAACAGTTTCATTACAGCATTGTACTGTGATGTTATGCATCAGTCAGACTAACAGTTTCAGTACAACGTTGTACTGTGATGTTACGCAACAACTGGATTAACATTTCGTTTCCAACTGTGATAGGCCAGCTGTTGCTTTATTCAATAATTCACTCTTATGTCCAATAATTCACTGTAAACATTGAATAATTTGAATAAATGTTTCATTCTACTTCGTTTCATTAAAAAATGTCGAAAAATATCGATTATAATCCAAACACAACTGGTTTTGTTCTGGTGTGAACCTTAGATATATGTTAGATTTTTATGTAAGCATGTTGTAATATGTATCGTTTTGGCAATTTCGGCCCTGGAATACCACACACGACAGGTGACCAGTTTCACTGATAAGTTACTGCTAGTCCTGTTATAGAGATATCTGCCTACGACACTTCATGTTACTCCCTGCCATTTGTGTTCGGGGAATCGAGAACTACTTTGTCAGCTTCGGTATATCTTGTACTTTAAAACAGCAACATTTATAGCCGAACTTCTGTGCATGTGTTATGGGCTCCGAACATTCGAACGCAGAAATGAAAGTTGAGATTATGCGATATACAGAATATCTATCTATGCGAAGTGGGTTGTGCTGAGTGATATATCCAGATTCCATGGTGGACAGGTTCAGTGTACAACCAATGTAATTTAGTATTTAAACATTAAATGTTTGCAAAAAATATTTTTTGACATTATGCAACAATCAGATTAAAATTTTCATTACAACATCATAATGTTATGTTATGCAACAATCAAATTAACAGTAAAACAGTGAAAAATAAAATTATATGAAAAAATGGAGAGAGCAGACACAGATGGCTCCGTTATCAATTTAGCCTAGATATGCAACTGATGATATAAGGTCAGAAGCCTATTCAAAATTACTAACCTTGACCTATTTTATCAAGGTCATCTTCCAGTATTGGTGATATCTTTGAAGGATTACATATAGGTTCTCTGAATTCATGCTGTATATGTAACTGGTGATTCAGTGGAAACCTTTCCAATTTGACTGACCTTGGCCTAATTTTTCAAGGTCAAATTTTAGTTCTTGCTCTCCAAATTTACATTACAGTACATATGAAACTGATCGACTTCAATTCAAAGTTGGAGATTGGCTTGACATCGGTGAGAGGGCAGTTGGGATTGCTTTTCAATTATCTGCATCATCCAAGAAGGCCACTGTCAGCCATCTTGAGCAGGGATTCATACACGTCAGTTCTACGTACCGAATTTCGGTTCGTAGATTGAGTTTTAAAACTCAATTTTTCAGTTCAAAACTCAATTTTTTTGAGTAAAAAATCAAAAGTTTTAACCAAAATATTTATACTCAATTTGTGTGTTGGAAACTGAATTTTCAAGCTTCGGAAACTGAATTTTTAAGCTTCGTAAATTCGAAATTTCAATAGCCGGTTGTCGGGAAATCATCCCATGGTCGCGGAAGCACATGTCAATCTGTCGGCAGCAACAACAACGTCAAGTGCAAACTCCGTCAGCTGCTCTGAATTTACCTTGGACGACTAGTCTGTTAACGGGATATATTCATCCGAGACTAGTTTATCCGACGTAATTTTAGTTGCATCGACGTATATTTCCGTGGAAGAATCCCGAATACTTATGAACCGTAATTTCACTGAACAATCGACGAGTCGCCATTTTTTTTTTTGGTTTCGTTTTCGTTCGACCTTTTCGTTCTCGTTCCTTCCAACGCAGGGAGATACAAACGATACTGAATAAACACACGTTGTTTTCGTAGAATGCCAATCGTAAGTATTTCTTCGTATAATCTGTGTGGTCTGTCTTGAGAAAATAGTAATACCACGTTGGTTTAGTATAACGAAAATTGACACAACCATACAGCGTGCGGTTTGAGAACTTGACAAGGGAGTGAACTCTTCCTAGCGAGAGAGCAAGCAAGCGTTAATATGAAATAGGCAAAGCCTAGAAACGAACGAAGTATACTTCTTTTGTTCGCTTCTGACTTTGCCTTTTTCGTATCATTTTTTTTTTTCGCAAACCATATATAGTCACTGTTATATTACGGAAGCTTAGAAGGGACATTGAAAATTATATACATATAGGCGCAGCCTAGTGCGAGTTCTTTTCATTTTCCTGGTCGTTTGTGGCTTGGTGATTTCTGATGAAATACTGGCAACCCAAAAGTTTGGAATTGCTGTGGTTGTGGATGATGCGTTGAATATTTGATCAATCGGGAAACGTATTGTTCTTTATCTGACATAGCAGACTGCCTATACCATATAGTATATGTTTCACACATTTCAAGGTCCGAAAATATGAATTATTTTCAGTATAATCAAATACAATCGATCAGAATTGATACTCTGGATCGGATCTGGGATAAAGTATGTTGATCGAATATATAAACCACAAAATATTGGGATGCTTCTTCATTATAAATTAATTTGAGGAATGAAACTGATAGAATTATTTTAATTTTATCCTTGAATGAAAAATTAAGAATGCCAAACTGTTCGAAGAGAGATATTATTATATAATGGACAGAAATATTGCGATGTTTATAGTTACATATAATCAAATTATTGTAAACAAATGAAAAACAAGCTTGATAGCTTATGAAGCCAGGACATTCCACCTTGAGGACATTTACCCCTGTAGACATTTCCCTAGATATTTCCTCCTTCAAACATTTCCCTCTGTGGACATTCTCCACTCCCCCTCCCCCCTTTTTTTTGTTGTTGTATTATAACTACAAATGTGTAACACACTGAAATATTTTAAGATACTTTCAACAAGATTTGTATAATTTAGTAAAATATTGTAATAGATATCTTGGGTTTTGCCATGAATTACTTTCTCTTCAACAGGGCACTATTTTGACATGCATAATTCATCTCAGCATATCTGTGCTAATAAAGAATTCCATTGAATTGCGCAAGTGTATGTTACATTATTGATTGTTCGCCTCATGTAGGTGTTGTATTTTTTTCATTCATGTAGGTTCTAATTAGCAAATAAACATCTATTCTATTCTATCGTATGGATCAAAATATTTATTTATTTATGACTACGTAATAGTTGTTAACGTATAGGATGTATACTACCGGTACCGTAGCTATTGTTTTATCATGCCGAATTATAGAAAATAATGAATAATAATAGAGAAATGCCCCAAATTTGTTTTTGTCAATATTTCAATTTTGTTAAACATTTGTACGAACTCATAGTACAAAAATATATAGGAAGGGGGGGGGGAGGGGGGAATGCATGTCTAAATATGAGGGGGGGGGGGATGCATGTCTAAATATGAGGAATCTGACTTTCTAAAATTTCGTTTTATAAGTTGTTTGAGTTCTTGGTAAAATTTTGCTGTTTGACTTCAAAGCTATTCATGAATTGACCCCTCAGAAGTGTACGGATCTAAACACAATAAAATCTGCAATAAACTATAGCTTGATGAATGTGTTTGTTTTATGAACTTTACTTGCATCTTGGTTGTCCGTACCTATTAATTTAATGTCTAAATCTAGGCCATAATCTGAAGTGAACGGATGATATCTGACGGTTCAGACAATCGCAGTGTCACCGTTTACTTGGAAATGATTTCTTGCCTGTTATAATTAAAATCCCCTATTGATAATCAGCTTGTTGTGCCCCCCTTCTCCCTTTTCTTTGCGAACTTTGGATGACCTAATTTATCACGCGGACGTCAGCGACAGAACTTGAATGGCTTGATTTTGCTACGGCGTAAGGTCACAATTCCGTGGCAAATGTTCATTTTTTAAATTCAATTCAATTCAATTTTTTATTGTACTGAACACCCTAGACAGGGCAGAGTACATAAAGAACACAAAAGAAGCAGCATAAGCTTCGAACAATCAATATTAAAACAACATCATGCGTTAACACATGTACGGGTAGAGATTCACTGTAAGGATCTTTGTGTGACCCACGAATGCAGCGTATTGCACAACCGATTATCTCTTTACGAAACATCAGATCTTCAAAGCCTAATAAATAAGCTTGTTATAGATGGACACGGCGTAGAACTAAATTTTATGAAATTTCTGCACTGATGTGAAGTGCCATTTTCGCGAAAAAGAGGTCTGACCGCATTCTCAACCTGTAACCATTTGCGTGCGCGAAGTGCAGACGACACTCGGGCGTTTTCGCTAAATATTCTATCAGTCGGAAGGGAATCGGAAGGGAATTCATCCTTGAATTTATTAGCATATTATCCTTTTTTTGTTTCAAATCTATAGCAAATATTTTTAGATTAAATTTCGATACTGTTCTAATTTTAGCTATTACCCACACTGCCTCAAATCCAATATGGCAGCCCCCGCAAAATACGCCCACGCAAACGATGAAATCTGAACATGATAGACTACGGTGATTGTCTGTCTTTACATGGATTTACACTGGTTTGTGATTAAGTTCTGTATCTGTATTTTGTCTCACGTAATGCATGTATGTTACCTATTTAACGAACTCCGTTAGGGACCGCTTCGCGGTCCCGAACTTCGTTCGTTATAAAGTGTTGCGTTGTTGTTTTTTTCCTTCTTTTTTTTGTTAACGATATTCTATCAAAATAATATCATCCTCAAGACTCCTATTATTGGTGTAACCCAATACAATCATCGTGTATATAAATAAAATATATATAATCATCGTTTTATAAACCAGTGTGATTTTTCATACTGGTGGTCATTTGTAATTGAATAATATCACAGTAACTGGAACTTCACTTATGTCATCACAATATTTTTATATTTATTAATTCACTGCTTTTGTTAAATGTTCCCATAATTAAAATTATTTTTCTGTTAATGTTAAATTTTGGATAATGGTTTCTTCAAATTTAATTTTAGATCTAAATTAATAGTTTTTATGATATCAATATATATATTTTGTTATAATTACCACCTAACAAGTTGGGCCATATTTGTATACTGAAATTGGATGTGTGTTCGTGTATTATTCAGACAGTCCTGTGTGGAAGTTGGAAAAAGGAATTAAAAGTTCTTTTATGTAAATATTGTTGATTGATTGAGATATAACAGCTTTCAGAGAGGGAAATAGTTGACACTCCTCACTGCATGTATATGAGGAGTGCATGTACATGTATATATAAATGCAAACCAGTACCGGCAGCATTACAAAGTTTTAACTGATTACCTGAAGTATACCTGATCGTAAACAACTTGAATAAATCTAACATAATTTGTTCATGTATCCTGCCGGATACCTGAAAACATAATGATGGAAACGAGTAAACACAATCAACAACACAAAATGGTTTTAATTACACAAAAGGTTAAAATACCTGAATTGGTAACAGTAGACAAGGTTCACAGAAGGTAACATTTACCCTGGTTTGTAAAAAAATTATATACTCAACATTGGGGGAAAAAATGATCCTGGTTTGTAAAAAATTTACATACTCAATTTGAGGGAGAAAAAATGCCGATAAATTTTATTTTAACTCAATTTGAGTGAAAAAAAACTCAATTTTCCAGATTTCGGTTCGTAAAATTTGGACTTCTATGAATCCCTGCTTGAGTTTTAAATGCTTGATCTCGTCTGGGCAATAAATCAAGAATAATTGAACTTGAAACTTCCAGCAAGAGGACGGTTGGGATTGCTTTCCAGTTAACTGTGTAATCCAAGATGGCTGCCATCAGACATCTTGCATTGTCAGAAGTTGAATCGTTACACATTTCTTTTCCGACCAATATCTCGAGAACTATTAATCTGATCAACTAGAGTGTCTTGACATCGCTGAGAGGACAGTTGGAATTGCTTTTCAGTTACCTGCCATTTTCAGAATCAAACTCTTGATCAATGATTTGTGATATCATCAGCCAAAAAAATAATTTGACCATATAAGTCCCTGTCCCCAGCAGCAGCAGCAGCACCAGTTATGGTGGATGCAATCCAGGATAACTGGTGCTACGGGCGGGGGATGTGGACCTCTATGGTCAGTTTTTACATTTCTTTTAAAAAACTTCCCTCTGTCCCTCTTCATTTTTTTTTTCTTTCAAGAAGTACATGTATATCTGTGAAACTAGGAATTAATCTTATTCAGCCTTATATAATTATATCTGCTTTATCTAATTGTACATAGAATGTCAAAATATTATCTTCTCTTCTGTAATTCTTAGTGATATATCCTCGACCTTTGGATGGTATTGTTTGTGTCATTTATAAATCATTTGTAATAAATCAGGGAATAAATGTTGTTGAAGTGAGAGTCTCGCCTTTATTTACAAGTACATATATGCTACAGTTGAATGAGGGTGTCTGGTTTATGAACAGAATAATATATGAATTATGTACGTGTATTTGCACCTTCAACTAGAACTTGAGTCTCTAAGTAGGGAAATATATATTTTTATTATCTCGCCTTACGAAGTAAAGGGGAGATATTTTGAGGGGGGAAAGATGATGTCGTCGTCGGTGTCGGTGTCCCCTGCCTGGAAATGATAAGGTTTTTGGTTTAGCAAATTCAAAAAAAATCTAGAAAAAATATTAAAAAAATAAATAAAATATGGCGGATGGGTATTCCACCTGGGGGTACTACCGCTGGGGTGCTCCAATGTTAAAATCCCTATGATAGAGTTTTGCATTTAGCTGAAGTGCACATGTACATCTGTACTTAGAAAGTTTGTTGCAGTTGTCAGCTGTCATTGGATGATTATGAAACTTGGTACACATGTTTCTTATGATTAGAGGATGTACCTGTGATATTTTTGAGAAGAAATATTAATTTTTCTCCAAATTATGGCAAATGATAGAGTTTTGCGTTTAGCTGAAGTGCACATGTCCATCTGTACACCACAGTTTGCTGCAGTTGTCAGCTGTCATTGAATGATTATGAAACTTGGTACACATGTTTCTTATGATTAGAAGATGAAATATTAATTTTGTTCCAATTTTGAGGGTTTTGTCTAAGTAATCTGCCAATAATAATGCACATGTATATACATGTACACCTGTACATAGAAAGTCTTCTGAAGCTGTTAGCTTTCATTGGATGAGTTTGACACTTGCTACCCAAGTTCAATGTGATTCGAGGATGTGCATGTGCTATTTAAGAAATATGACATTAAATATGAATTTTTGTCCTAATTATTGCAGTTTAGACTTTGTACGTTTCCATTGATAAGGTTTTTGTTGGGCAAAAATTTACATGTAGATCTGTACATGGAAAGTTTGTTGAACCTTTCGTGGGATGATTATAAAACTTGGTGGACATGTTTCATGTTTTCCTAGGTCACAGCTCTCCCGTAGTAATCCCACACGGGACTGACCTATCCAGCAGTATTCCCAAATGGCACTGGCCTATCCAGCAGTAATGCCACACGGGACTGACCTATCCAGCAGTAATCCCATATGAAACTCGACTATCCAGCAGTAATCCCAGACCGGACTGGTCTATCCAGCAGTAATCCCATTTGGGACTGGCCTATCCAGCAGTAATTCACACAGGACTGACGTATCCAGCAGTAATCCCAAATGGCACTGGCCTATCCAGCAGTAATGCCACACAGGACTGACCTATCCAGCAGTAATCCCAGACCGGACTGGCCTATCCAGTAGTAATCCCACATGGGACTGGCCTATCCAGCAGTAATCCCACATGGGACTGGCCTATCCAGCAGTAATTCCACACGGAACCTGCCTATGCAGCAGTAATCTCACACGGGATTGAACTATCCAGAAGTAATGACACTGGACTGCAATATGCAGCAGTAATCCCACATGGCACTGACCTATTCCAGCCATAATCCTACATGGGACTGACCTATCCCGCTGTAATCCCACACAGGTTTAGCTTATCCAGCAGTAATCCCACATAGGACTGGCCTCCCCAGCCGTAATCCCACACAGGATTGCGGTATGCAGCAGTAATCCCACACTGGACTGCCCTATGCACCAGTAATCCGATGGCACTGACCTGTCCATCCTACATGAGATTAACTTATATCCCAGTAATCCCACATGATATTATTGTCTGTACCAGATAATCTATTCCAGACATTATTGTCTGTACCACATCACCTATTCCAGACCTTATTGTTTGCTCTACATGTATGCTTTCAATACTGCTGCCCCTTTGGCGGATGACCCCGCAAGGCGAGATGTTGGGGTTCTCAGAACGCTTGTTTAAAGAAGAACCCAAATTTAAACTTCCAGCGAAGAGATATGTTATTGCCATACATATATATTTTTTCTGATTTTTTTTTTTCATGAAAATATATCCTACTGGTTGCTGAGATATATTGCACTTCAATTTGTTCAAAGATGTTGTACGGTACCCTGGTACTAATTTGGTGTGCAAATGAGCTTTGATCACATCACATAGTGCACTAGAGATAATTTGATAGACAAATAATGGCATATTTTCTTTAATAAATTATATGTACTTAGCATTCTGATTCTTTTGCATTCCATAACATTGTGTTTATAGGTTCACTTTTGTGACTTGGTTACCAATAGTTGGAGAAATATGGTTAGCATAACAATTGTTCAGCAAGCATTTTATTCCATGAACTTCAAAGGTTGAAGTGATTTGTTTATGAATATCAATCACATAGACATGTATGTGTTAATGCATGTTCAGTATTCAATATTCTATAACCTGTGAAATTTCCAAATAATGCCATTAGTAACCAATTTGTAACAGTATTCCTAAAAATAATTTGACTATTTTCAAAAAAACAAACCTAAATAAGAAATATTATAAAATTGAGATCAGACTGATAGCACTAATACATGTGTACAAGATAAAGTCAGTTTGTGTGGGCTCAAAATCTGCAGAGAAGACATTGCATTAAGATTGGTCCAGATCAGGTGATCAGCATTCACTTGCTCACCTAATGGGGGTCTGTCTTGTGGAATCCACATCTCAAGAGACCATTGTCATTGTCAAAGTTTGTAACCTCTGAAAAGTTAGTGTAACACCATCTGACTGCACTGTGCAGATAAACGTGGTGCACATATACATTCGGTCTATTGATTTTGATTGACACAGCAAGGGAGCATGTATCTGTGTACAAGATAGATGGGAAATGCATCCAGTATATCTTGGAAATGAATTAACAAGTTTCCTACTTATTTTGCCAGAATTTGGTGACTTTGAATATTTTGACTAATTTGGGCGCATTTCCCTCGACTAACATTTGCCGTGCCAAATAGGTGTGCACAGATTAGTGTAATCTAGTGTAAAGCCGTGAGCATGTTGTTTTGGTATCTCTACCATGTTTTCCTCTTTCTGATTGACAGGGGCATTTTTGCTGGTCTGTGCTGCCGTGGACTACTATGACTTGTTGGGGAGGGACGCGGATGGTCTCAAATATGATCTCAGTCTGGTCAGTTCACATTTTTCATGCTGGATTACACTGCTACTCATGATCAAGCTATGAAGAGTACAACAATCACACTGTTATAATTAGCCTGAGTGTGGAGGCCATTCACAACACTGGTACATGTACATAGTAAATTAATGTAACTTTCAAATTTCAACTTTGTCATGTATGGCACCACTGTCTATATCTGCTTGGGCATAGTTCATGATACATTGATAATAAAATTGTTGTATCATCTTGACAACCAGACACACGTTGCTCCGATCGAAAAAGAAACCTCCTTTCGCTTTAGTTCAAACTGAACTCATCTTGTCCCTATCAACTGTCCTACGTACGTGACCCACCACTCATGTTCCACACCTTTATTGACTGTCAACCAATGCAAACACCTCACCAGATTAGATATCCAGACACACTACGTCTATGTACACTGCTCCCCACAAACAACTGAGCGGACCACATCTCTCACCTGTGCAAGACAAGCCACATCACATACCCGGATCACCCCTCTCTTGTAAACCCACATGAACATATACTCGGATTGTCAATCATGATCCAGGACCCTGATCTGGTTATACATTGATCTCAATCTCTGTACCCGGATCAACTTTCAAGTTTCATGATGCTCACCATTCTCCCCAACATGAATCAACCTCGATCCGGGACCCCGATCCACCTCTAAATGGTTCTCTTTACTGCACCCGGATCGACAATCATGATGCAAACCACTCATCCTGTGTAAACCAACACGTCTGCACACCCAGGTCAGAATCCCGGATCTACAACTACGCTCCGAGACTCTGATCCGACTCCTACAGGCCCCACTATCTGCACCCAGATTCAGGTCCCGGATCGACAATCACGATCTGGGTGTTTAATCCGGCTAAACTAGTTTTGTATTTTGGATGTGGAGGAGCCATCCAATTAAATGGCGCCATTTACGAATGGCCAGATCGGCCCGATGACCGCCTATAAATAGTGAAAACTTTTTCAGTCCAGATCATTCACTCCCTCTACACATCGTATTTTTGAGAAAATCACTTGAAAAAGTTAATTTCGAGCCCTGATAGCAATCTGCATAATTCTTTCATCTTTTAGATGCCACCTATTAGCCATGGACACTTACTGTTACTTGTTGAAAACTTCCCCATTGACACAATAGAATAGATGATTGACACATCAATATTGGAAGAACATAGTCCAGTATGCAATATACATGTACCTGTATATGGTTTACACAAATATAACATATCCAATCACATATTGTTTATCTTTGTTTATTGTCCCCCGCTACTTAGTAGGGGGGGGACTTAGAAACACCGGTGTCCGTAATTCCGTAATTCCGTAAGATTTTCTTGTCCGGACAATAACTCGTGAACGATTCAACCGATCAACTTCAAACTTGGGGTGTGCCTTGACATTGGCGAGAGGACGGTTGGGATTGTTTTTCAGCAATGTGCGTAATCCAATATGGCCGCCGTCAGCCATTTTGGATTATAAGCAGTACGATCTTAGATTTTCTTGTCCGGACAATAACTCGTGAACGATTTAACCGATCAACTTCAAACTTGGGGTGTGCCTTGACATTGGTGAGAGGACGGTTGGGATTGTTTTTCAGCAATGTGCGTAATCAAATATGGCCGCCGTCAGCCATTTTGGATTATAAGCAGTTCGATCTTAGATTTTCTTGTCCGGACAATAACTCGTGAACGATTTAACCGATCAACTTCAAACTTGGGGTGTGCCTTGACATTGGTGAGAGGACGGTTGGGATTGTTTTTCAGCAATGTGCGTAATCAAATATGGCCGCCGTCAGCCATTTTGGATTATAAGCAGTTCGATCTTAGATTTTCTTGTCCGGACAATAACTTGTGAACGATTTAACCGATCAACTTCAAACTTGGGGTATGCCTTGACATTGGTGAGAGGACGGTTGGGATTGTTTTTCAGCAATGTGCATAATCTAATATGGCCGCCATCAGCCATATTGGATTATAAGCAGTTGGATCTTGTCCGGACAACAGCTCGAGAACGATTCAACCGATCTACTTCATATGTGGGGAGTGCCTTGACATTGTTGAGAGGAGGATTAGGATTGTTTTTCAAGGACGTGCTTGATCCAATATGGCCACCATCAGCCATACTGGATTTCATTGGATTTTAAGCAGTTTGATCTTGTCCGGACAATAGCTGGAGTACGATTCAACTGATCTACTTCAAACTTGGGGTCAGTCCCTTGACCTTAGTGAGAGGACAGTCATGTATTATGTTTTATGGATGTGCATAATCCAATATGGGTGCCATCTGCTGTATTAGATTATGTTAAGCTCATCAGCGATATCTCCATTTTCAAATCATACTCTTATCAATGATATGAGATATCATCGACCCCAAAAAATCGACCATAGAGGTCCATGGCCCCCGCAGCAGCAGCGCCAGTTATGGTGGATGTAATCCACCATAACTGGTGCTGCTAGCGGGGGACATGGACCTCTATGGTCGATTTTGTTTATTTGACTTCCATGAGTATAGATCAGGGTATGAAATAGACAAACGAATTCTAGTTGCCCATCGGCAAGTAAGGGCAACCAACACATCCAAATGCATTGCAATTTGGACAGAATTTGGTTGCCCAAAGGAAATTTAGGTTGCCCCGGGCAACCGGGCAAAGGGCTATTTCGCACCCTGTAGATTCAGTAAGTTCAGTTACAGTGGTGATAAAGTCATTAAGCAGTCATTACAGCGTCCCTTTGAACTGTGTGTTAATCATTTAAGGTGATTCGTGGATCAAACAACCTTGGTGATATCATATGACACAGGATTATTTCTCCTGTAGTCACTCTTCCAATGTCACATCTTTCCTCTTAAGAGGCATTATCAGGGGAACTGACATCGTAAATCTTAGAAAACTATGAGGATAAATTCAAAGCTTTTTATATAAAAAATAGATCGAAGATCGCCACTTTTTGTTCGATTAATAAAAAGATTATATGTTGGGGAAACTGTGTTTAATTATCAACATGGGTCATCAGATGATTTTTTAATTTGGAGAGGGTAACATAGTCTGAAAATGCAATTTCCAACAGTTCGATGAAATGTCAAATTCATATAAAATTTATGGTTTTATATTCAAATTTCTGTGTTTCTATGATCCAATCAAACTTTCTTGTATATAAATAAACAATACCTACAGATATACAATGTATATATGTTGATGTTTTAACTTTCTTGCTATGGTACACAGAAAATTTATTATGCCCCCCTCTACCTAGAGGGGAGCATATAGCGATCGCTTTGTCCGTCTGTCCATCCGTCGAGCCGTCCGTCTGTCCGCCCGTACGTCCGGACGTCTGTCCGTCCGAATTTTTTTGTCCGCGCAATATCTTGGTTAATATTTGATGGACAGAATTAACAGCAGCGTAGAGTTTCTTCCGAGTTTCGGTTATATTTTCAAGAGTTATGTTCCTTGGTTCTTGAAATCTCCGTGAATTGGGACTTGTCCGGGCTGGACCATGGTTGATATTGTATGGGCAATTATGAAATTTGCATGATATGTGGTCAGTGCCCTGTAGTTGCGCAGCGTGAAGTTGCGCAGCGTGAAGTTGCGCAGCGTGAAGTTTCTCCGCGTTTCGCTTATATTTTTAAGAGTAATGGCCCTTGGTTCTTGAAATCTCTGTGAATTGGGACTTGTCCGGGCTGGATCTTGGTTAACATTGTATGGATAATTATGATATTTGCATGATATGAGGTCAGTGCCCTGTAGTTGTGCAGCGTGAAGTTTCTCCGCATTTTGCGTATATTTTCAAGAGTTATAGCCCTTCGTTCTTAAAATCTTTGTGAATTGGGACCTTTCCGGGTTGGATCTCGGTTAATATTGTATGAACAAGTATGAAATTTGCATGATATGTGGTCAATGCCCCATAGTTATGCAGCGTGAAGTTTGTCTGCGTTTTGGTGTATATTGTCAAGAGTTATGGCCCTTTGTTCTTCAAACCTTAGTGAATGGGATATTTATATATATTTGTCCAGGCTGGATCTCGGTCCATATTGTTTGGACAAGCATGAAATTGGCATGATAGGAGGCCAGTGCCTTGTAGTTGTGCAAAGTAAAGCGCTTTGTCCGTCTGTCCGTCCAGGTTTCTTGTCCGTGCAATATCAACCAATACAGAACAGAACAATGGCCGGGCAGTGTCGGACTAAAGCTGAAGGTGGCCGGGGGGGATGGGGCATACAATTAAGCAATCTCTGATTGCTTCTTTCCTGTGTTTTTCATTATAAAAAAAAATAACGATTGACATGGTGATTTTCAGAAAAAAATCTAATTATGTGCCGGAAAATCTAGATCGAAGACCATTAATAATTATTTGCATTTTTTTTTTGATCAACACCCCAGCTCCCCGCAGTTGGTCACCAGATTTTTTTAGGCAGGAATCACCTCAAGCAGCTTCAGCAATTTTGAGATAATGTACTTCCTGTGATTGAAATACTGGAGAGTTTACAGTATACAAGGTACTGATTCACCCCACCCCACCCCATGAGTCTTTGTAAGAAGGCTGTGTACATCTCTCATTCGACGAAAGCTGAGAAATAAATTTGCATATTTCTTCACAGTTATAGACTACACTGGATCTTCTAACACCTGTTTTCTTCTCTGTAGGAGGGCAAGACAGGTTATTACATGGCTGGTCTCTTCTTTGTGGCTGTGGGAACAGGTGGAATTAAGGCTAATGTCGGCCCTTATGGTGCCCAACAAGCGGAGGAAATTGGCCCTAAAGCCGTTCAGACATTTTTCCAGTGGTAATGTATTTTTATTTTAATGCTATTGAAATGCCTCCTTATTATTTTTGCAGTTTTAGATCATAGCGAGATTGCCCTATTTTTATCTCGCCTTACGAATTAAGGGGAGATTATATTGTGAGAGGGGGGAAAATGGATGTCATCATCAGTGTTGGTGTACCCTCTCTGAAATGATAAAGGTTTTTGGTTTAGCAAATTATTTTTTTTTTTTGAAAAATTCAGAAAACAAAATAATATGGGAGGTGGATATTCCACCAGGGTGGTCAGTTGTGGCACTACCCCAAGGGATTCTATGGGTGCCCCAATGCTATAGTCTAATGAAAGAGTTTTTTGTTTCACAAAGTTGTAGTATGTCTACATGTACATCTGTACATAGAAAGTTTGCTTCAGCTGTCAATGGATGATTATGAAACTTGGTACACATGTTTAGAGGATGTGCCTGTATTATTTGTGTCCAAATTATGAGGTTTTGGACTTAATTAAAAGGCTTTTTGTTAGACAAAAATGTACTGAAAAGTTAACTCAATTAGTCTGGTTTCATTGGATGATTATGAAACTTGGTACACATGTTTCATATTATTAGAGGGGGTGCCTGTGCTATTTATGAGATGAAATATTAATTTTTGTCCAAATTATGAGGGTTTCATGTTAGTTATTGGCAGTTGGTAATGTAAGCTTACATAAATGTACCGGGTACACCTGTAGATACATGTACATGTACACATGTACATGAATATATGAGTTTGCTGAAGCTGTCCACTTTTATTCGATGAGTTTGACGCTGGCTACACAAGTTGTGCTATATTTGTGACAGGAAATATAAGATTTTGTTCAAATTATCGGGGTTTAGACTTCATAGTTTTCCAATGATAAGGTTTTTGTTAGGCAAAAATTAACATGTATACCTGTAATTAACATGTATACCTGTACATGGAAAATTTGTTCTACATGTACATGTTTGCTTTCAATACTGCTGCAGCTTCAGGGGGTCACCCCACAAGGCAAGACGTTGGGTTCTCATAATTTTGCATCATAGAGACACAGAAGCTAGTATATATCTTCGACCTCGACTTACGGATTTGCTCCGTCTCATTCCATTGTTCCGTCATTTCATCACACTTTTCCAATTGTGACTGCAATAACTCAAAAACTATTTGTCTGATTGACATTAAACTTGAATAGTGGGTTGGTATGAGAGAGAGGATGGCTGAGATTGTTTTCAACAACCTGCGTAATCCAATATGGCCGCCATGGCCGTGACCCTATTCAGCCATGATATCTAATCTTGTGACTCAAGGACAATTTGTCCGATTGATATCAAACTTGGACAGTGGGTTCGAGTGAGAGAATGGCTGAGATTGTTTTTCAGCAGCCTGTTTCATCCAATATGGCATTGCCAGTCGAGTTCTTGACCCTGTTCAGCCATGCTACCTAAAGCTTGTGACTGCAATGACTTGAAAATAATTTGTCCATTTGACATCAAAATTGGACAGTGGGTTGGTATGAGTGAGAGTATGGCTGAGTGGGATTGTTTTTTGGCAACCTCCATAATCCAATATGGCCGCCATGGCCTTTATCTCTATTCAGCCATTCTACATAAGCCTGTGACTGCAGTAACTCAAAAACTATTTGTCTGATTGACATCAAACTGGGAAAGTGGGTTAGTATGTGTGAGAGGATGGCTGGGATTGTCTTCCGGTGGCCTGTGTTATCCAATATGGCTGCCATGGCTGCTGAGGCGATAACCCCTATTAAGTCATGGTACGTCTAAGCTTGTGACTGCAATAACACAAAAATGATTTGTTCGATTGACATCAAGCTTGGACAGTGGGTTTCCTTCATGTGAGGGGATGGCTGGGATTTATCAGCATCCTGCATAATCCAACATGGCTGCCATTGCCTTGACCCCTATTGAGCCATGAGCTACATAAGATTTGCCCAATTCACATCAAACTTGTATGGTGGGTTGGTAGAAGGGTGAGGATGGCTGAGATTGTTTTCTGGCAATCTGAATAATCAAATATGGCCATCATGACCAACATGGCCTTGACCCCTGTTCAGTAATGCTATCTAAGCTTGTGAATGCAATATCTCAATTGTCCGATTCACATCAAACTTGGGCAGTGGTTTGATATGAGTGAGATGATGGCCAAGATTGTTTTTTTACCCATCTGCATAATCCAATATGGCCACCATGGCCTTGACCTCAGATTCGGCCATTGTGAACTTGTGACTGCAAGAACTGAAGAACGATTTCACCAGCTGACAACAGTTTAAGAGTAGCAATGGCTGCATAACATTTGTTTGTTTTCGGCAACCTTTTATGACATGATCTACACATATCACACACCACTATTTACCATATTTCACATGAAACTATCTTGTATTTTGAAACATCTACATTTCTTCATTAAAACTGATGTAAATTGTCAAATAATTTCTTTTCAATTCTCAGATAATATAAAAAAAATGTTTTAAGCACTCAATACACAAACAAAAGTTTCTATCATTCAATTTACAATTATAAATGCAACATTTTATGAACATTTCATGTTGCCATACTGTCTATGGTATCCACGGGGGTGGACATGGACTGCTTGGGTTTTCATAAGAATTGCCGTACCTGTCCATAGTTACACAACTGTGTCTAAGTTCATCAGTGGAACCCTTGTATATATCACTTGATTGTTCAACAGAGGTCTAGTAAAGTACCCTCAGTAACCATGGTAACTATACTTCTATCTTTACCTATTGTTAGACATGTTAGGTGTAGAGACAGACATAGAGTTGTTGGGCCACCTACAATTGGGACTGATTTAATAGCAATAGAAGTTTACAGGCTATAATAAGCATGATAAATAACACCTAAATAACACCATACACACTTGAAATTGAGTTGTTTATAGAACTTTTACAATCTTTTCTAAAACCATTGTGATGAATTTTGAAAGTTAATTCTGCTAACATCCAAACAATAGTTTGTAAATCTGTCTTTTAATAGCTACATGTATAGGGCGTTACATTCCTTTTAACTCAAAGTTTGATGCAGCAATTTGTCATCTTGATATAGGGCCTATGTACAATTGTTACCATACCATTTATGAAATAATTACCTGGAAATGGATCAAAAGTGCATAGAGATACTTCTGAAATTTCAAAGTTATTAAGGCCTGTGTACTATCTGACAAAGTTTAGCCTTGTTTAATTTAATTTTTCATATCTCCAGCAGTTTGGAAAGTTACTATTACGATCAATTTGACCTTTAAACATTCTCATGAATTGTGAATATAGTCATGATAGTGCAGAAAAGGGGGGGGGGGGGGGGCATCGATTTCCAAAATGTCCCAGATAACAACCCTGAAGTGTTCTGTTCAACAATATCAAGTTACAACAGATTATGTGCAACCCACTAAGTTTGATAATTCCAGTATAATTATTCCCTGCTTGACCTTGATCTGGGAATTTATAATTGCTGTCTGTCTGTCTGTTTTTGTCACAACTTATTGTTTTTTTGTTGTATTGTAAATGCCTGGGTTGGTTGACAGTTACATATAATTTGTATGATTTAAAATTGTTCCAATTATTTGATGGATAAGATATTTTTTGTGGGATAATAAGTAGAGGAAAGTGTGGGGCATTCACATTACATGAGGTTGTATACCTCCTTGTGTCCAATATGGCCTCTGATTGCAATGGACGTAACAACATGGTGGACATGTAGCTTTTATGTGTATGGCTCCCTGTTAGCAATTAGCATTGTCCATTACTAAACATGCTACATGTATATGGAGCAGAGTGGGTACAGATTATCACAGCTAAACAAGACATTGTACTCTGTGCTTTTGTCAAGCAGTTGTTCACTCATCTATATGACCATATACTGGATGTATTTTCAATCCGAAAAAAAAAGGTAAATGAGTTAAGTATGCTGATAGTTACTTGATAAAACCTGCATGTGTGCCATATTTTTTGGCCCAATGCAGTCTATTACACACACAGCCTAGGAGGTTACAAACTTTAACAAGGGAGGGATGAGTGTGGGAATAGGGATGTGTGTGGAGATCATGGTATGGAAATGTTGCCACTTGTGCAGCTGTATCACGGCAAAACAAATCTGACCCCTTTATGCACATATCGTGCCATTGTCAAAGTTGCTTCCCCCGGCCTAACCATGACTGTCCCATATTCAGAGCCACAGGTTTGTTCGGCCTAACCATGACTGTCCCGTATTCAGATCCACAGGTTTGTTCGGCCTAACCATGACTGTCCCGTATTCAGATCCACAGGTTTGTTCGGCCTAACCATGACTGTCCCGTATTCAGATCCACAGGTTTGTTCGGCCTAACCATGACTGTCCCGTATTCAGATCCACAGGTTTGTTCGGCCTAACCATGACTGTCCCGTATTCAGATCCACGGGTTTGTTCGGCCTAACCATGACTGTCCCGTATTCAGATCCACGGGTTTGTTCGGCCTAACCATGACTGTCCCGTATTCAGATCCACGGGTTTGTTCGGCCTAACCATGACTGTCCCGTATTCAGATCCACGGGTTTGTTCGGCCTAACCATTACTGTCCCGTATTCAGATCCACGGGTTTGTTCGGCCTAACCATGACTGTCCCGTATTCAGATTCACGGGTTTGTTCGGCCTAACCATGACTGTCCCGTATTCAGATCCACCGGTTTGTTCGGCCTAACCATGACTGTCCCGTATTCAGATCCACGGGTTTGTTCGGCCTAACCATGACTGTCCCGTATTCAGATCCACAGGTTTTTGTTCGGCCTAAGCATGACTGTCCCGTATTCAGATCCACAGGTTTTTGTTCGGCCTAACCATGCAGCTGTCCCGTATTCAGATCCCTTACGGGTTTGTTCGGCCTAACCATGACTGTCCGTATTCAGATCCACGGGTTTGTTAGGTCTAACCATGACTGTCCCGTATTCAGATCACAGGTTTGTTAGAACCTAACCATGACTGTCCCGTATTCAGATCACGGGTTTGTTCGGCCTAACCATGACTGTCCCGTATTCAGATCCTAGGTCGCTATATAGCTGAAATATTGCTGAATGCGACGTTAAACCCTAATTCTCTCTCTCTCTCCCTCAGATCCACAGGTTTGTTCGGCCTAACCATGACTGTCCCGTATTCAGATCCACGGGTTTGTTTGACCTAACCATGACTGTCCCGTATTCAGATCCACGGGTTTGTTCGGCCTAACCATGACTGTCCGGTATTCAGATCCACGGGTTTGTTCGGCCTAACCATGACTGTCCCGTATTCAGATCCACGGGTTTGTTCGGCCTAACCATGACTGTCCCGTATTCAGATTCACGGGTTTGTTCGGCCTAACCATGACTGTCCCGTATTCAGATCCACACGTTTGTTCGGCCTAACCATGACTGTCCCGTATTCAGATCCACGGGTTTGTTCGGCCTAACCATGACTGTCCCGTATTCAGATCCACAGGTTTTTGTTCGGCCTAAGCATGACTGTCCCGTATTCAGATCCACAGGTTTTTGTTCGGCCTAAGCATGACTGTCCCGTATTCAGATCCACAGGTTTTTGTTCGGCCTAATCATGACTGCCCCGTATTCAGATCCACGGGTTTGTTCGGCCTAACCATGACTGTCCCGTATTCAGATCCACGGGTTTGTTCGGCCTAACCATGACTGTCCCGTATTCAGACCCACGGGTTTGTGGCCTAACCATGACTGTCCCGTATTCAGATCCACGGGTTTCTTCGGCCTAACCATGACTGTCCCGTATTCAGATTCACGGGTTTGTTCGGCCTAACCATGACTGTCCCGTATTCAGATCCACGGGTTGATCCACAGGTTTGTTCGGCCTAACCATGACTGTCCCGTATTCAGATCCACACGTTTGTTCGGCCTAACCATGACTGTCCGGTATTCAGATCCACGGGTTTGTTCGGCCTAACCATGACTGTCCCGTATTCAGATCCACGGGTTTGTTCGGCCTAACCATGACTGTCCCGTATTCAGATCCACGGGTTTGTTCGGCTAACCATGACTGTCCCGTTGATTCAGATCCACCGGCTTGTTCGGCCTAACCATGACTGTCCCGTATTCAGATCCACGGGTTTGTTCGGCCTAACCATGACTGCCGTATTCAGATCCACGGGTTTGTTCGGCCCCAACCGCTGACTGTCCCATTCAGATCACAGGTTTGTTAAGGCCTAACCATGACTGTCCCGTATTCAGATCACTGGGTTTTGTTCGGCCTAACCATGACTGCAATCGTATTCAGATCCCACAGGTTTTACTAACCATGACTGTCCCGTATTCAGTCCACAGGTTTGTTGGCCTAACCATGTTTGTCCAACGTATTCAGATCCACAGGTTTGTTCGGCTAACCATGACTGTCCCCGTATTCAGATCCCACAGGTTTGTTCGGCTAACCATGACTGTCGTATTCAGTCCACAGGTTTGTTCGTCCCCAACCGCCATTTGTCATTCAGATCCACAGGTTTGTTCGGCCCTAACCATGACTGTCCCGTATTCGAGATCCACGGGTTTGTTCGGCCCTAACCGCTGACTCTCCCGTATTCAGATCCACAGGTTTGTTCGGCTAACCATGAGCTCCCGTATTCAGATCCCACAGGTTTGTTCGGCCTAACCATGACTGTCCCGTATTCAGATCCACAGGTTTGTTAGGCTAACACCATACAAACTGTCCCATATTCAGATCCACGGGTTTTGTTCGGCCCTAACCATGACTGTCCCGTATTCAGATCCCACGGGTTTGTTCGGCCTTACCATGACTGTCCCGTATTCAGATCCACGGGTTTGTTCGGCCTAACCATGACTGTCCCGTATTCAGATCCACAGGTTTGTTCGGCCTAACCATGACTGTCCCGTATTCAGATCCACAGGTTTGTTCCTCCTAACCATGACTGTCCCGTATTCAGATCCACAGGTTTGTTCGGCCTAACCATGACTGTCCCGTATTCAGATCCACAGGTTTGTTCGGCCTAACCATGACTCTCCCGTATTCAGATCCACAGGTTTGTTCGGCCTAACCATGGCTGTCCCGTATTCAGATCCACGGGTTTGTTCGGCCTAACCATGACTGTCCCGTATTCAGATCCACGGGTTTGTTCGGCCTAACCATGACTGTCCCGTATTCAGATCCACAGGTTTGCTCGTTTAATAAGAGAGGATGTCTATAGCATATACATTGTATAATATCATTATGATAATGATTACACCAGATGATGATCTCATTTAAAACATGGTTCCTTCCTTTGCAGGTTTTATTTCTTCATCAACGTTGGATCATTCATTGCCTACTCCGCAGTGGCCTATGTCCAACAAAACATCAGCTTTGCCATTGGCTTCCTTATTCCTTTGATCTCAATGATATTGTCCCTGTTTATTCTGATGATGGGCAGAGCTAAATACAAGAACAACCCACCAGGAGGTAGTATATTTTCATCAATCCCCTCTTTCCACATCAATCCTTAGACAGTGCTGTCTTGCTCCGGGGCCGGCAACAGGTGCACAGAACGTGGGCCACCATGTGAGCTCTGGTTCATTCTAATGATCTCTCCCCTTAGTTTATAACATGATGCAGGTTTTTCAGTTGAATATTGATAACTGGTGTAAATATGATAATATGGAGCAAATATTCCTGCATTTGTGATAATTTTGGCAACTTCAGGTTGAAAATATACCAATTATCAACAATTAAAAATAAATTCTGGGTTACAGAGATAGCGACGTGCCTGGATTGTTGAACCGGAGCTCATGTGGCCAGGCACATGACGTTGTTGCACCGCCCACTGCCATCGAGGCCAGACAGCATTGCCATGCATTGGACAAAGCTGCACAACTTGAAATAATCTGCCCCATTTCAGACAGTTTAGGTTGATTATTATAGAGTTTGGTGATAACCACATCAATTATCTTTGATCACCTAACTAAACAATAGGAAACTTACTCCTCACTGTTAATTGCCAAAAATCTTTTAGGTAATAAATCCAGACTGGGTATTTGTTGAGGTTTGCTTGCCCAAAGAAGTTTTACTTGTGGATTGCATAGCATTGGCCTGGAAAAAGCTCAGTGGTTTCGACCTCTGCTGATCATTGCATTTACATTCGCCTATGATTAACCTCTGATCTCATGTTTGCATGATTACACCAGGCAGTATATTATCAACCACTGGGAAAATTATGGTGGAAAGTTGTAGAAGGAAGGGGGACACAGATGGCGAGACTTTTCTGGACAATGCAAAGAAAAGTTATGGCGGTTCATTTGCTGATTCAACAGTAGAGGGAGTGAAATCTCTGGGCAGAGTTATTCCTGTCTTTATTACCATCATCATGTACTGGGCCATCTATTCTCAGGTAATATATATACATACTAATCTCTGGGCAGAGTCATACCTGTCTTTATTATCATCATGTACTGGGCCATCTATTCTCAGGTAATATATATACATACTAATCTCTGGGCACAGTCATACCTGTCTTTATTATCATCATCATGTACTGGGCCATCTATTCTCAGGTAATATATATACATACTAATCTCTGGGCAGAGTCATACCTGTCTTTATTACCATCATCATGTACTGGGCCATCTATT
>JAVTVY010051100.1:0-27073 GCA_036873755.1 Hanleya hanleyi
CATCGCCCGACCCTAAACGTTCATATTTTCTAGGAGCTTACACTACCCCCGGGAGTATGTCCCCCCCCCCCGGAACCAAGCCCCGTCCTCTATCTAAAAATACTAACCTTCGCACGACCCCCAGTATATTACATTCGAGCTTATGTCTCCAATATATCTTGGCATATCTTCTCCACCTTTCCATTCTCTGGAAACAGAAATTATTTTTTTGCAGAAGGGATGCAATCGTAAAACATTTAAATTTGAAGCCCGGGCGTATCTATTTGATCTTTGGTACCGTAACAGTTTGGTTTTAATAATTGCATTTAGCTAGCTGCGCTGTTCGAAACGGGCTTTGTTTGATAGACAGCTACCATTTTCAAACAATTGTGCGTGGCCAAATTTGTACGTTAATGGAGATTAAGAGATCTAGTGACCGGAGATGTATATCGGCGTAGCCATCTCGTGGCAAAGTTTACTGTAAGCTTCAGGAGGATCTAATGATCAATATGAATGACCACATATAAGAGTTGTTCTCTCCGTTTTGGTTAACATCAACGCATGCATATTACCTCGTAGTGGGACATGAAAAAATAAATAATAAACGAAAGAAAGCAAATGCATCGCAATTCTTGCAACATCCAAACCAGATCTTTACGTAATACATTTGACTTGCTTTCTCCAATCTCCACAAGCCAATTCGGAAATAACTGAATTTGACAGTTTTTGCAGATACTTGTTCACTAGTTCGAAAGGAATGAACAGGAGAGCATAATTTTGTTTGAGTGAATCTGTTTTACATAACTTTATATTTTAGAAATTATTTCAAACCGGTGATTAAGAAGGCTCTATCTCGGTTCAAACGTTATTTAAGCATTCGTGTCAAAATCGACCTTTTTGTATCTTTAGCTATTACGTTAGTCTGAAAAAACCCCAGATGTATGAAGTTTCAGATTACTGGGATTTATTCACAACAGCGACACCAAACGCAACGTATTGCTGGTCTAGCATCATTGGGGCAGTTGGTATCCAGGTAGAAAAAAAGACCAGTCATGCTGGCGTTTTTTGACGAATATTTTAAAATTCCAACTATCCAATGAATTTTTGTACTGAGAATTTGTTTGAGGCTTCCACGCACACACACACTACGTCAAGTACGGTTTTAATGAAAATTATCCTTCCAGTATGAGAACAAGGAGAAAGTTGTATACGAGCGTTTCAGTTATCCTTAGTTCGTTGCGATTTAGCTGAAATATTGTTGGAAACGACATTAAATTCTATTCACTCGACTCGCTCCCCCTCCCCCAGACGCCTTAGAGTTTCATTTTCCCCAAAAGCAGATTCCGCGGAACTCCAGCTTTTTAAATTTAAAAGTTTAGAATTTTTTTATTTTGAAATGGACTTTTATGAATTAGTGAATCTGTTCACATTATGGTTGATTTAGCAGTCTAGATAACTGAAATATTTAAAATTCGAGAAATTGTCAATCTGACGATTCAATGTTTTTTTTTTAGAGAAATCTTAATTTCTTGAACCTGGTGAATGGAAGTGACTTTTAAAAGCCTTGGTAGAAGCCCATCCCCGGTGACCTGTCTGAATACATCCGTATACTATGGACGTATATTCTGTTAAGATATTGTAGATTATATATTTTACCGAACTGATCGCTCTACCCGTTAACTCTAGATTCCGTAATAACCAACAATATTATTCTCGTTCCTGTAACTCGTGCCGAACTAATGCACTTAACGGGAAAGCAGAGAAGATGACTATTTCTTAGATTGGCGAAAGATATATAATATGTACAAATATGTAGAAAGGTAAGGGGTCTGTTTATAACGATTGGATAATTTGGTCTGGGATACGGTACTTCGATTAACACTACCAGACCTGAACCTTTTAGGACATAACCGCCTGGACGTGGGGAGTGCGGTTCCAGCTCCTTGGGATAAGATACTTCCCGCAACGTATCTTGGGTTAAAACAAGTACAGAAAATGTAATGAAATCGGAGATGACCGTTGTGATGTCATATTACAACAAAAAAATGCCTTTTTTCCCGATTTTCGGCAAACCCCAATTTCCATACAAAGCTACGGCCCTTGAATTGTAGCTTTTCCGTACGCCAGCCATCGTGGACGCGAAACGCGTCTTTTGTCACTCTCCGCTCAGGGCTGACATGACTGTGCGGGGAGCGATATGAAACGGACTAGTTTTCTTGAAGTGTCTGCTAATCATTTCTGAATGAGGCAACACTGAACCTAATTCACCACAGCCTGGCTAAGCATGTTTGCAAACAGTTGGTCTACGGGCCCATAATAATCGAAAAACCGTTCACTTTGTTAAGAGACAACTTTTTTTTTTTAAATAGTTGAAAATCATTTATAATCGATGGTAAAACATCACGCACATAACACGATGGAATAAAATACCGTTCTATAGAGTATGTTTGATAAAGAAGACTGGCCTGTTAAATGTACGTTTGTGAGATGTTTCGGTTTTGGGTTAAATGAATAATTAAATTATGACCGGGATGTCCTGTCTGGCATGATGGAAGACCACCCTGTTCGGGGGCTGGAGAAACACCGCCTTCGTGGCGACCATTTTGAAATAACCCATAATTCTCTGCTTGGAGTGTACACGAATAGATTTAAAACTGTCCATGTGATAACCTTTTTAAGTTACTATCGGCTCCGAATTTGTGTCCTTGCGAACATAATGCGCCATTACACCTCCAATAAGTAGTCCTATTTTGTTTCTCTTTTTCAGATCAACGCCAGTCACCACCAGTTGACCAATATTGTCCATGGGACCGGAAGTTGACCTTTCTCGGGAGCCGAGTGCTTTACATTTTGCATACCACCGAAGCTCGCACTGTCTAGTAAAGATTTTAATTTCTCGGCTGCTTATGTTAATTTTTGTTACGTAAATTCTTTCTGCTGTTAAGACGCGCGTACGTGTACATGTTAAATTTATTTTTTTAAGTTTGGTCGAATGTTACAAAAGTCTTTTGTTAATTAATAAACTTATTGATCAATTCCTGGCTTACTTCATTCATTGTAAGAGTTCTGCTGTTGGAACTCTGAATGGTACGAGCACGAATTCACGGGACACTCTATATCGGTCAATACGCTACTCAATCGGTAAATTACTCTACATATCGAATTACTAGCGTGTGGCCCGTCAATCCTAAATCAGCCGTTGTCCATGAAGAATATCCGCGTCCATAATCCAAAGACCTATGCCATATTCCAAATAACGGTATTTGCACCAAATTCAAAAAGACAAATCGTAGTATACGTGAACATAGGCAAGTTTCCTGCAAGAGAAGCAGTCAAGTATTCAATGATGCCGTCAAGACCTCATGATGTTCCAAAAATATCAAATCCGTATCGCTGATCAGTATTCTTGATCCATAATAATCGTTGTAAAGTTGTCATCTAGAGAATGATGTATCTCGGTCACGCTTTGATTGTGACTGTTCACATGAGCACCAGGAGGATTTTGAAGTACATGGAGTCATACGGCCCCTAGCCCGGGTTAAGCGGAATTGGACAAGAGTTACGAAACGTAACGCCATAGATCTTGAACGCTACGCTCGTATTTTGCTATAGGCATGCGATATGTATCGCCAAATTTGAGAAACTTTCACTGGAGGCGCTTGGTGGTATAGCCTTTTGCAACAATGTTTTGTGATTAAAATCGACACATTAACATAGGATCTAGCGAATTCTACTAGGCGAGATTTGTATACGCCATATGCAGGTTCCACTGGAATATTACTGTCCAGAAGTTTACGATGTCGAAATTGTAATCATCTCTGTCATAAAGTCGACGAGAGAATGCCCGCTGCATTTTTGTGGAGGTATAGATCTAAATATGTGCCTGTAGGGCTTACTACCTGTAGTTCCCTTCAAATCCAGTGAAGGTGGATATATATCCTTCACTGCGTCATTTATGTAGCGATTATCCACAGCGAGAAGATAGTCTAGTTAGCGCTTAGTGAATGATAAGGAACGGGCTTTGTGGATCGGTTCTTGAAAGCGCCTGTATATAGTCTTATTCATAAGAGAAGGGATATAGGTCCGCCAACAGGGGTGCACAATTAGTACCCATTGGAATACCTATATCCTGTTCATATATTTGTGTTGCCAAATTTCACATAGTTTTAATGAGAAATTCAAGCAAATATATAAACAAAGAAACATCCCATGAATGATATGTCTTGTATGTTGTAGAGCTAAAGAAAGCTTTATGGCTTCCGACATTAAAGAATTTGTGAACAGTTCCATGTTGGTTGCTAAAATATTTCAGTCCTTCATAATATAAATAAGTAAACCCAGAATAAATGGTTTGGGTCGGTAAATATAAAAAAATGGGATATTTGCCTGGTACACGAAATTTGATGAGCTGCCTTGTCACGTGACCGTATGACGTCATACACGACGATGAGCCAATTTGACAGCACTAAGTTCAACATGACTGACGAATACTGTAATTAGTCTGCTAGTGCCTTACATTTCCCAAATTTGCCCAGACTGACACTACGGTGCTGACAACAAAAACGGCACCAGTGATAAATACCCATCGGTCTAAAGAGTGGATTTATCATTTACAGATAAACAACAATTGTTTTTATACCAAGATGCTAGTTCAGGTTGGTATTATATTCAGGCTAATGCTAAAATAATGTTTACCTCTCTGCGTCAACGCTTTTCATAAGCACCGTGTCGAGACTGCTGCAGGCTGAGAAAAAGAAAAATTTCCATACTTATTCAATCTGTGAGAAAATGAATCTACTGAAGTACTGAAGAAAATCTGGCGACATAGCAATCGCCGACAAGTAAAGAAAATTCGGCATTCTCCTACTCAATGATCCTTTTTCTAACAACTCTTGGCTATAAAACAAGATACTGTCGCACTCGTTATTTTAAATGCTAAATAATCACGGTTTCACAGAAATGCCGAATTCTTTTTTAAATTCATATGGATGGGAAAGAAAAACTATAAATCTAGAAAACGAGCCGATGAACCGAGCTTGTTCAGTTTCATTGAATTCGTATGTCGTGTAAAATGTGTGCTGATTGGCTGAATAACGGTTGGGCGGAGCCAATCAAATGGTGGGTGGCCAATCAAATTTACGATTACTTGTACTCGGAGAAATTCAAATTTGGGATGAAAGTTCATCGTACGACGGGATGGAGATAACTTATCTCTTTCCCATCCATACCAGCAAAAGGAAAACACGCCAGGCTTTGATTCTTTGTAACCATAATCATGTTTTGTGCAAAACATTCAGTCGTTCCTATTTCGTTTTGTTGATAAACATCGACGAATAAGACCAGTCAGACACGTGAAAAAAATCTGACCTGTTCAAAAAACTTTCGCCAAAATTTCTACCAAAGATTTGCCGCAATTTTATTCAGTTCTCCTGCCGATAATCAAGTAAGGTGGATGTAAAAATGTGATACATCACCTACATAGCATGTGTATCCACAATTTGGAAATTCATGGTTTTCGGTGATTGTAAAATGTGGATAAAAAAACCTGCTATATTGGGGTTTCGCCCTATCCACTGTAAAATGTAAGCTACACACGGTACTCGTTTTGTAGGAATGAACCCTTTTCGTTTTATAATATGAATCCATTGTTCCGGGTCGGCGGGGAAGGCAAAGAAGCTTATTCCAGATGCCTTCTTCCCAGTATTTGTACAGCCGAAGGCCATTGTGATGCAGACAATACATCAGACAATACATATACCATCAGGCTGACTGCACTTCGTCAAGCGGACTGGTGTCGGGTATGACGTCACAGCCGGAAATTTCCGACTGTTGACGGAAAGTATGCATAATTTCTTCGAATGGAAATGATGCTCTTAATAGTCGAATTTTAAATATTTCAATATTTTTGACATTTTTTTTAATCGATAAAAATGTTTTTCATGGTCAAATAATGTAAGTTATAACAAAACCTGGAACTGTTCACAAATCCTTTAATATATCCATGATCAATTTTCTTGAACACGGATACTATTAATGAATTTAGATGGTCAATACGGTCCTGATGAGGGATTGTAGTATAGAGCGCCGAGAAATCTCATGTGGATACATGTCTATACGGTATGTGACCTTTATCATCAAGTTCTTCCGGAAGACCTTTTGAGTTTTTCAATATCCACATACATTCAACGCCAGAGTTTTTAGAAATCGTGGAGCAGTACCTTTTTCCAAAATGCTTTTACCTCCTGAAGGGCCCTCGTCAACAGGGTTGAAAAGAAGCTTGGTGGTGCAGCTTCTTGAACCGGCTATGAATCTATCTTTGTATGGTGATTTGTGCATTATGGGAGTCCAGTATACTATTGGTATGTCGTTATGATTGGTTGGGAGACAAATACCTCTTTCCCTGAGAAACGTTTTGTGATTGTTAAATAAATCTTCCATAGTAAATGCAGTTTGAGAGTAAGTAGATGTATTTAATAATGATTGTTTACACACAATTCTTTAACCAGCACCTGGTAATAGTAATGCTTACATATTACCTTTTTTTATGGACCATTATTTGAAGTGATCATAAACCCTCTAGTAAATTTTCCATCAAATCAAGTGCCGTTGGAAACGATATCGGAAAATATTTTTTGGGGTTATTTTTTACGATTTTATTACACTGCGTAAACGGCAAATAAATCATGGGAATATATGCATTGCGAGCATATCTAGGTCCGGTAACGTCGCACTGCCCTCATCATATATTTTAAAATTTGTGTGCACTTTCCAATGCTCGACTCTGGTTTAATGTCTGTATACTTTGGGTTTCAACACTCGCTGTTCCAATGTGCATGTTTAACCATAATCGAGGAAATTAAATGAAAGATTCAAATGAACATATGAGTAACTATACACAAATCGATTACAGTACTTTTTACCCGGTTAGAAAAAATACCCACCTACACGAAATAAAAATATATTTGGATACATATGAAATTTATTTCATTTGACCATCACTTTATCTGGGGGTTAAATATCACTTTAAAACATTAATATTAACCCTGGGGGTCATTATGCTCACCCCCTACCAACGACAAAAAAAGTGAGAGCTGATCATGACACTCCGTGACTTTGTAGTTAAAGTGATCGTAAACCCTCGAGTAAAGTTTCCATCAAATGAAAGACCATTGCGAACAGTGTCCGAAAATATTTATTGTAATTTTTTACGATTTTATTACACAGTAAACTGCAAATAAAGCATGGCATTCTATGGTGGTGTGTTGCAATCATATTTAGGTCCAGTGACGTCAAACAGCCTTAATATATATATTTCAAACTTTGTATGCACTTTCTGGATTCAAGCTTAAGGTATGTATACTTTGAGTTTCAACACGGACACAGACAATGTGCATGTTTCACAAAAATCTGAGAAATTAATTGCAAGATTCAAACTGACTTGACACTTATGAGTTACCATCTCTCAGATTTTGAGAAACAGTGTGTCTGTGTTGAAACTCAAAGTATACATAAGTCTGGCAATTTATTGTGTTTTTTGGGGAGGGGGGGGGGGGGGATTTCATGAAACTGTTAAATGTAAGTAGGAGTATGAAAGTACAAAGCAACAGAGGTGAAGTCCTCCCTGGTGGGAGGTCTGAATAAATTGGTATATTTCGAACGTGTATTCTGCGAGGAGATTATAGATTGTTTAATTTACCTGTTAACCCTACCTGGACAGGGAGAGGACCACTTTTCCGTCCCCCTCCCCCCTCTTGCTGTTTTTTGCTCCATCTCCGGAACGACACAAATTTAAGAACTGACTCTCCGTGACTTTTAGTTGACCATACTTTGCTCATTTTAAACCTATTTACATAAACCACCACGCAGAGGATTCTGGGTAAATTCAAAATGGTGACCATGTGGGGTACCCGAAAATTAACTACATTTTTCTTCAGCATTTCTTTTCTTCCAAGTAGTGGGCAAAAGCCATTTTACTTCACTTCGGATTATTTACGAATTGATCGAGCATTTTTTGCGAAAAAAACGCATGAATGAAAAGATGGATAAATCTGACCTAAATGGTACAAAAATGGCCTTTTTTAAATGATGTCACTTTGGCGTCATCTTTGTGGCCATCTCGGTCGTTATTATATTTTCTAATAGAGCTTGAGCCAAAGATATAGTGTTGTAAGTTTCAGCGCTCTAGCCTTAATTGGGGATAGCGAAAATATATAGGGGGGTACTTCCACCCACCAGACTGCGATACACCCTAAATCGCCCAGGCCAAATAGTGTTAAAGGGAACCCAGTAGTCTAGGGTCACTTTTAAATCTGTCCCTACCTTTTCGGAAACCTATTACTTGCCAATATAAACCTATACATGTACATGGTCATTAATTTTTACCGGTAGCCATAATCTACTTTAAAACAGCCATTTACATCGTAAACGACCAAACATCTATCCTATTTTTTTTTTCTTTTGTACATGTATACCCACGCTCAGTATAGCGGATGGTATCAGGTGAAGACCTTTCTATTGCATTCGTTAACTTTCGTGGAATAGAGAAAAAGGGCACACGATGTTTTCCAACTTATTGGGGACAAAACTATTATTTAGTCTGCCTCCGGGATGTTAATTTAGGCAAAAAATAGGTAGAAAAAAATTAAATCGGAGCGGGTTTATGAAGTTTTTATTAACCATTTTGCAGTGGACTTTGATGAATAATTTTCATTTATGAAAATTTATTTTTTATTCTATGACATTTAAAAGATCGAAAGAGAATTGTGGGAAATGAGAACCATATAATTTGCGGAGATTTATTTCAGGACCAAACTAGTGATACTTGCAACTACGCAAAAATAAACCTCGTTTAATCTAGACAAGAAACATTTTTAAACATGGTTGACTCACTGAGGGAAACTCGTACACTCGAACGGAGGTACACCTGGCGGCAACCCACACTGATAAAGCAGGCTAGATAGATTTTTTCCTCATCTCCTATAATGTATTACACACGGAATGCATCAGAGTTATAAATCCGACCACTCCTCTATAACCCTGAAGCTAAAATTCAACGCTTAATACCTAAAGGGAAGTTTGTTTTTAATTCAATAACCTTTTATTAAAAGATAAAGAAGTTTAATAGTGAAAGAAACTTTTGCAGAAATAACGGAAAATACAAAGTATAAGTACATGGTCCAGGTCCACTGGAAGAAATTAATATGAGAAAAAAAGAGAAATAAAGAAGACATTGAACTCAAAACTCATGGACATGGAATTAAAATTAGATAATACAGAAGATATACTGCGAGTCGAAGCACGTGACCAAGAATGACCATAATTTTCATAGTGCTCCCAGTTCCCGATAAATTGTTAAATTTACTTTGCCCTTTTAGTACGGTTTGACCTCCATACACACATTTATCACGGAGCAAAGCTGTGAACAGTTCAAACTTAGTCAAGTGAGACCTTATTTGAGGCTGATTACACGTCTAAGTTATTACCCTTGCTTATCGCATAGAATTACTGAATGGTACTGGCAGAATTTTCTCAGGGCCAAAGCAGGCCTACAAGGTTGATTGGGGTAGATTCATGACTTCAACAAGAATGGTTGCCGGAATAGTATCAAACATTCAATTATAGTCACGACAGCTGGAGACGAAACGATCTATTAGACAGAGGTATGGAGAGATTGGGTTTCATCAGGTTGGTTAACCCATACCTTCCCATAAAAGCGTTTTTAACGAATATATCATAATTCCAGTAGTGAACTGAATCTTTTTGATTAAACAAATATTCATATAAAACCGCTGCAAATCTTGAGAGCTATAGTATTCTATAATAAAAATTCCTGAAATTTAGCTTTAGCTAAAAAGTGAGTATGCGTGAATTCTGTCAAACATTCTATTTTTCCATTTTCTCACATGGAATCCTTGCACCTTGAACGAACTATGCGTTTAAATTAATAATTTCATCTGACAGCAGTAAAATTGTTTTGCACAAGTTCTTCTCGAAATTGTGTTTTCTGCCGAACTCTATAACGCCACTTCAAATCCTGTGATAATTAGAATTCTATATGCAAAACATTTCCTGATATTTCACTTTTAGCGAAAAATTGACTATGCGTAGATTCTAGCAAAAATTCTATTTTTATTTCCCTTTTCTCACATGGGACGCTTGCACCTACTGATCAAATTATGAGTTTAAGCCAGTAGAGGACGTTCATTTATAGAGGTTGAATGTTTTATTAAATCTCAGTATATTTTCCTCCGGTTAAGGGAAGATGATCCATGAAAAAATTGGGGTCACCATACTCGTTAAAAATATACGGTAGCCGAATGCATGTATTCCATTTAAAAGCCATAACACTGAATACAGACTTGAATTTTTTTTACTTCTTGCTCAATAAATCAAACTTCCCGGGGTCAAATTTTTCCCATTTTACAATATAATACTAAACAAATATATTTCTTGTTGAATATGTAATAAAAACGGGGAGACACTTTCTTAGAAAAATTAGCGGTATAACAAACTGAGCCTTCCCAGTTCTATTTCCAGGAGGGGTGGGGGAATCTGGGTGGGAGTAGGGAATATCATTGGAGGTTCATTCATTAGACATTTACAAGTCTCCTTTTTGTTAAAATTGACTAAGAGTGAATTTTGGGGGATTTCAGAGGCATAATTTTCGACCTTGAGAGCACTTTGCACCCTCCAAAAGTTGAATCTAAATGCCAACTTTTTGGTTAGTCCTATCACACTATCGAACCACCAGTGAAACGCATAAATGGTTCTGTTGTGTTTTTCGTTGATTTTTATCCCATTTTGAGATGTCTGGGTACTTTTGTTAGGAAATTCAGCTCCTTTTGAAAAATTTGACAAAACACCATGTTGTAGCCCTATATAAGAGCAGGGAAGTGAACGTCCATTACTCCCTTAAAACCTTCATCAGCGGTAAAATTGTTTTGTAAACGTTATTCACAAAATCTTGTTTCCTGCCGAACTGTGAGATTTTTAAATTAACGAAATTTCCAAAAAGTACGATACTGAAATGAAGTTTTATTATTGGATGCATTTTTTTCATAGCACCCGGATAGCAGCGGGTGGTGCACTAACACGTGGCTGTCCGCATGAGATCTGGTTCGTTAATCGGTGCTCTTTGCGCCATATTTATCATATTCACACCAGTTATCAATAGTTAAAATAATCGACCCAGGTTAAAGAAATATGAGAGACCATAAGGGCGAATCTGAGTTGACGCGGTGACCCACGCGTTTATGCACCTGTCGCTACTATCGGGGCGAGATGCTATTGTTTAAAGATTAACTTGAATTATAGTGCAAACCACTCATTGGTCGCCCGCATTTGTGGCGATTTATTAAGTCATATGGCATAATACTGTGATAAATCCAAGGCAAGGCTGTCAGTTGAAATTGTTGCCTGTACTGAAAATCAGAATACCCAGTTCTGAGCCCGACTGTCTCCTCCATGATCAGGTTAGGACCAACCGTCACAGTTCGACATATCAATATCTGATATTACCACGATCAGTTGCACTTTTAATGATAAATTGATAGTTGAAATATGACACTAATATCTATTCGCATCTCTGAAAAAAACATTACCGAGTTTACATTCAGGGTTTTGCATAAATTAATTTATTTCGAAAAAAACTCAAACGCGCAAGTTTTGCTACTTTCCCGGTATGTTTTCTTTGAAAACTTGCTACCAATAATTAATCAGTAACATGAAAATATGCGTCAAATAATAAAACTTCATTTCAGGATCGTACTTTTATTAATTTCGTTAAATTAAAAATCTCAGTTCGGCAGAAAAAAATGATTTTGTGAATAACTTCTACAAAACAATTTTGCCGATGATGAAATTCTTAAACGCATAGTTTGGTCAGTAGGTGTAAGCATTCCATGTGAGAAAACGGAAATAAAAATAGAACTTTTACCAGAATCCACGCATAGTCACTTTTTAGCTAAAAGTGAATTTTCAGGAAATGTTTCACATATTACAGAATTCTATCTATCTCAGAATTTGAAGCGGCATTATACGGATATTTTTTCGTCAAAAAGATTCCTTTCACTACCGGAATTATGAAATATTCGTTAAAAAATGCTTGTATGGGAAGGTATGGGTTGGTCCTAACCTGATGATCTAGATCAGTTATTCCTCGTATAGGTGTATCAGCAAAAGTACGGAAGCGTATTAGTGCCAGTGTGAAAAAAAAATCCGAGATTTATCTCCTAATTAGGACATGTCCTAATTAGGAGATAAATCTCGGATTTTTTTTTTCAAACTGGCACTAATACGCTTCCTTACAAAAGAGAACCTGCCAAACCCTGCTAGACAGTCTGCATTAAAACCCAATAATAAACTCGCATGAAGGATAAGAGCTCTGGTAAAAGCATGACCGAAGGCCTACTACAATGTATTATGAGAAAAAGAAACAGTCACTGGTAATTGAATGTTCATTTTTTTAGATGGCAAACACAGTGAAACTCTTCATACATATGAAGGTAACCCCAGCTCCCGTTTTCTGAAGAAACCTTGACCATCTTGCATCAGGTACGGGGCATGCCCCCTTTATTGGCTCATGAGCATGTTGGCTAATTTTGGGGCGTTTTAGTGGTGAAATATCTAAAAACATTTACCATAAACGCTTCAAGAAACGTAAAAAAATGACAATAGCAGGCGACCCTGTCACTAAAAAAGAGGTTGCAAGCATGTTGACGCTTATTGTCACAACTGGAAACCAGTAATTATTTGAGGCAAAAATATATCACATATGACTAAATTATTGATATACTTGCAATACCAGCCACTAATGACACACTCGTCGTAATTGCGACATTAGTGGCCGACTTTGCATGCAGAGTCGCCAGCTAATGTCACAATTGCGACAATAGCGGTTGACTCTGCACACAGAGTCGCATGCAAATGACGCAGTTACATTAGCTGGTGATCTGATAGCTGCTTATGACACAATTACGACATTAGCTGGCGATCTGATAACTGCTTATGAGACAATTTTCGCAATTACGACAATCTTGTCATTAAAGTCTGTCCATTTTAATTAGTCTACTTTGGAGCTTGTCAAAAATCAGTAGTTAACTCTGCATACATTTTCTTTTTTACATCGTGTAGAACAAACTGAACTCTACAAAGTGACTACCTTTTCTAAGTGATATCGACAATATATCACGCTTGAAATAACTTTGTAATTTTCTCCATATCAAACTCCAATTCAGTTGTTTTATGTACTAGGCCTCAATTACATAGAGAGACGTCATAATGTATTAATGCTTACTGTCACAGAGTTCATTGATGCCGTAAAAGTAATAACAGGCGGTCCGTAAGAGGGACGCTCATATGCCATGACCAGTGAAATTGCCGAATGATAAACCGCACACACCTCTATTACCGTACACGGCATTGTTGACCTTTGTGCTAGTAAACACGAATACATTCTGACGTCTCCCTATGTAATTGAGACCCGGTACATGAAACAACTGTACTGGGGTTTTATATGGAGAGAATTACAAAGTTATTTCAAACGTGATATATTATCGATATTATGGAGTAATGGTGGTCATTTTGTAGAATTCCGTTTGTTGCAAAAAAGACAATTTAGGCAGAGTTAATTACTGATTTTTGACAAGCTCCAAAGTAGACGGCTAATTAAAATGAGCAGACTTTAGTAGTTCTACAATACTCGCTACCACTTTTTTTGAGTGACCTAGTCGCCTGCTATTGTTTTGTGACATTAGCTGGCTACCTGACAACCGCTATTGACACAATTGTCGGAATAATGACACAATTTTGTCATTAGTGGTTGCTACACACCGTGCTGCAGTGAAAACACAGTTTGCCCAGGAGCACCGACTGGTACACTGAAGCTTGTCTCCCCTCGTAAAGGACCTTGCACGGTTTAATGGGGATTTGGCCCCCATGAGGTGCGATATGGAGTGCCAAAATGAAATATCGCGTAGGAAAGAAATTTTTCCGTTAGCTTAAAGATTATCGCGTCGTATGTTCAGAGTAGTTGTCGGGCACTAGTCTTGGCGTTCTTGAATAACAACCCATTGAAGAAGTGTATTCGTGCAAAATCGTCTGTTTTGAGGGTAAAATAACTACATTATTTTCTCAATAGACTTATGAAGCCAGTTGAGAACCAAAACAAACTTTACAAAAAAATATTTGTTGAGTCAATACCTAGTAGTTGTCCAAAGATGATTTGGTTCTCGACTGGCTTCATATGTAAAGCTAAAACTATATTAAATGTATTTTTTCACGTGGAGTGCTGAACATTAAATGGGATAATTCAGGATAGCACGCCTGTCGCATTGCGCTGTAGTGTAACGGATAAGAGCGTGCCATTTTTTAACTTCTTACATGACTCGATCGGGTTCGAATCCCGTAAAGAGCTAACCTACTTTTTTTCTTGTCATAATTTATTGTCACTCCCGTCCCCCACTTCCATGCACATTCAGAACACGAGAAAAAAAGTTATTATTTAAATTAATATAGTAGCCACTACTAGAAAATTAATATGGATTTTGAAGATATTATTTTTCTGTGCACTTACGAATATACGATTCTGCATCGAGCTATATAAAGGTGAAATCGACAATGGTATGGTCGCTGTGTACATGCTGTGACAAGCGAAGAAAAACAAGGCCAAATGCGCAAAATATCTGTTGAGCAGTCAGACTGGGGTAATATACCGCATTTGCAGGATGGTTTGATTTGCAACTCAGGCCGACAGAGGTTTTACAAATGGGAGAGAACTGGATGTCCGATTGATACTACGACACACCCTATTAGCTTAATGTATGTCAGGCGGTGCCAAGTCTCCAAAGTAATAACATTGCCAATAGCATCTGGCACCAAAAGTCTCCGACGGTGTACTCTTTGCAAGTGCAGGGGGGAGGGGGTAGATTTGCGATGATACCAGGCTAGGCACGATTGGATTTTTTTTGACGGCAAGATGTGTTGGTTCCCACCGGTTGTAGATGTTGCTCCAAACATCTCGATTGAAAACAAGATGGGCGAGTCGGTGGATGTAATGACACTTCGTCGACATTTCACAGACATGGATGCTGTTGAAATCTCGACATTGCTGGACAGGATGTGGAATCAATTTGGTAGAAGTAGGAAGCGGAAGATCGACTTCGAAGATGTCGCATTATTGTCGGATGATTTTATGTTTTCATTGATATTCGTGGTGCACGTCGTGATACAATATACATAGCTGGTGCAAATATTAACACTATCAACATGTAACCATCTGCCATCGACGACACTTTTTGTCTCGCCAGATTAATATGAAACGCTGACTGAGAACAGTGTGGTCTTACTCATGCGGCAGCGCTTGTAAGATATTTGGCAGTCCACCCAATCTCAATGAAGTCACGTGATTGTAATGGTCGGGCTGGTAAAAGTTGAAAAGGGGGCCAAAAGACCGCAATAGCGTGCGATGTCCTTTGCGGTTCGTACTTTCCCTCTCCTTTCTATGCTTTCCATATCGAGAATTATTACATCGAATGTCTGAGGTGTGAACGTGATGCGTGTTTTACGCGAGCAAAATGCTTGTGACTGCTTTAATTACGTTACTGACTATTACGTTAAAGACCTATTTTGTATGACAGTTCGCACCAATTCCTAATGTGTATGAAATGAAAAAAAAAAATTAAAACACGAGATAGTTTTCTACAAGAGAAGAATCACTTTCTCGTTGTTCATAATTATGAATTACATGTAGTATCCTAAATTGTGATTACGAATTAAGTTTATGAAAGGCAAACTGATGCAAATCCTTACAATATATTTGCCGGTAAATTATGGATGCTGCCGTATATATTTTCAAAAGAGACCAAAATGCAAACTATATCTGTTTTTGTTTACTATTCCACAAAAGCTAATAAACGTTCAACCACAAGTTACTACATGCGGCTACCGCAAGTAGCTCTATGTACCTTATTTTGTACGATCTGACGAATCTACACTGTGAAATGAGGTGTTAACTTATTGAACGCCTAAATTGTAACACTTACTGAACGCGTAATTGTGTTCAAATTGTTAACTCGTGTTCAATTTCACATTAGCATTCGAACCATTAACGCAGGTATTCAAATGCAGAACGCATTATTGAACAACTCTAATATTGCGTAGTAAAGTTGTGAACGCCTATGTTAGAGCACAACTACTTCTTTATTGCTGTTGAGCTGACGTTTCGTTGGAGATACTTATATCTTTTTCAAAGCTAATGAGTTTCATTAGCTCATTGCGGTAGCCGTATGTAGTAATTTGTTTTCATTAAGTTTTTCATCAGCTTTGAAAAAAGTTGGAAGTATCTCCAACGAAACGTCAGCTCCACAGCAATATAGAAGTTGTTATCCAAAGAATAGCATTGTGTTATATACGCCAACCTCTAAATGCCTATCAAAGAAATTACTTATATCAGAGTTCAGAATGCTTTTTTTCAAACTTTGAATACGCGTGTTAAAGTTGTTCGATAATGCGTGCTGCATTTGAATACCTGCGTTAATGGTTTGAATGCGGAATTTCAAAATTCAACATGGAAGTCAACAACTTGAACACAATTACGCGTTCAATAAGTGTTACAATTTAGCCGTTCAATAAGTTAACACCTAAGTTTACAGTGTATGCGAAGTAAACGTGAATAGGGACGATAGTTTAGCCGGTTACAATGTGTAAACGAGTTCTATGATTAATATGAACTACCGGTATATGTTGTTTGTAAGATTCCGTGTCTGATTTTGAAAATTGCAAGAAGAGGAAATAAGTTGCATTTCCGAAATGTATATAGGTATATATTTCAGGACAACAACTTTTGCACTATCTTAATTTATACATGATTGAATATTTACTTTACTTGATGTCAATTTTTACCACTTCCAATTCAAGGACCAATCTTTTCCAGTTGAACAGTATCAAATGATTTGCGATTATATACTATTAGATTGACTTCACAATCGGCACTATAATAGACAATTCTAGATTTGTCTTTTCTAATCATCTCGTGCCGGGTGCAAACATGTTTAATATCTTTGAATGACACGATGACGTAAAGGGGCCCAGGCCGTTCGACATATGAACAAAAAGTTGAGTTCCCAGGGCTCAGAGAAGTTCTATTCATGTATCGGTCTTATGACTCTTATCGTGACTGTAACATGAATGGCAGATTGTTTATTGAGGTATCTCCGTATCTATGTTAGGTCGACCGAATAACCCAGTAATCTATAATATACGTTGGTGCATGTAATACACTTCAGAGTATTTTCATTTTTTTTTTGTTTACTTGATAATCTCACATATCGAATTAACTACGGTTTTGATTGCACTTTGGTGCACATATTGTACTGTGTTGTTATTGGTGAAATGCAGTTTTGTTTAAACTTTTCGCATTTACATATAATATAGTACGGTGGCCCATCGCCTTTTTTATTTATTTTTTCTTTACATTTTTTATTACTTTTTTCTGATTTTTATTACTTTTTCTGTGAAAACTTGTTAACCGCGGTGTGAAGGTTTTTGCTTTTTGCTATTAACCCCCCCCTCCCCAAGTCATTTAGTTTGATGCTTGGTTATCATGGTTATATAGCCCACATACAGTCGCACACAGCTGAATAAGGGGCGACTGAACGCTTGAATTGTATGAAAGACCGTATTACGGTTGTAACACGTAAACATTTAACATCATAGACGCGGAGTTGGAGGCATGGATGTAATTTTAAATCCTTCAACATGTGGATTGACAGTTGAATTTCTCCTATCGGTATCCCGTGGTGATTTTGAAGGTTGGTCTAATCTTCTTCGCCCATTCTGACGCGCTTCTTGTGTTAGCAAAGCTCTAGCCTGGTCTACATATAATTCGATCCACTTATAAGCATCGCTCGCTAACGTATTTTCCTGCTCACGGTAACACGGTAAAGCTATGGTATTGATGCTGTGATGAGTTCGACAGTTTCTCTACGAATGCGAGCATTCCACTAGATACAGTCATGATATAAGTTTTATAAAACTTTCGGTTTGATGACGTCATTATGACATAGCTTCCTGCTCTCTATAGGCTATGACATTGCCAGGTATGAGGGTATGCGGACAATAGACACACCTGACTCTAAAAAAGAGCAAACGGCGACGCGACTCAAAAGCCGGTATTTGGTCAAAGGATCAGCTGCCTGGGACGAGTGTAAAGCGAACAAAAAAGACAGGTGTCATATACAATTGAAGAATTTATTCCTTCCATATTCAGTGAAGCGACACAATAGTGTCAATCTGGGGGCTATATACCCGTTACCTCAAGAGTGCACGCGGTGATCATTTCAAGAGGTCAAATCTTTTACCCTTTCACGTTTCCCGATGGATTTTTTTTTCTCTGCACTGCTAACGTGAAATAAATGTACACTAGAATATCTTCAAATATGGCCGCCATTATCAATATGACTGGCAAAATTATAGCAAAATTAACTGATCTAATTGACTAAACTTAAAAGTTATGACACGAAATGCGGCGTGGTCATACATTTAACCAATTGACTTACAGAGAACCACAGATGTCTTTCCAAATAGCCTCCATCTTTAATTGAATGCCAACAAAGTAGTATCGAAAGTCGGTTCTCATCGTCAAATCACAGTACCTACAAAATGGCTAAACTCGAATGTCGCAGCATTAGTTTCCATGATAGGCTAATCGTCCTATGGGCATAGAGTGAGCGCAACGCATGGATTGCACCCGGAAGGAAGCTGCGTTCGACTGATGCCAGATTGGAGCGATATGCAAGAAGAATCAAGAATAGATTTATTTGCATAAATATGCCCGGGTGGGCTAAAAGCACAACATATTATAAAAACAAACATAGCTTACTAATGAACAATATACAAATTTGGGTTCACCTGAGCTTGTTGCTTTATACTAAATACGATGGGGGCCCGGTGTTGGTCAACTAAATACGAACCATTACGCATAAACAGATGCTGCCCAGATACACTAGATACTGCATCCGGGGAACATCCAAACATGCCCAACGGTCGTACCCAATCGATCAACACCAAGCTTCCATAGGCGAGTAATGATCAGATATAAGACTGCATGGTGGCAGGAGAGATCGCACATACATGGATAATGAGGATATTGGTGCGCTCTAAGCAATAAAATGCTATAACAATTGGAAACAATCATATAGAAACTTCGCAACTGCTTCCATTACTTATTGGCTTGTCGACGACAGTATGTCACGAATGGGCATATAATGTTCAAAAGACACTGTCTCTCTTCAGCGAATCTTGAGCATTCCAACATGAAGTGAGTTTGAGACTGAGCGTGACTGAGATACATCATTCTCTAGATAACGACTTTAGAACGATTATTATGTATTAAGAATACTGATCAGCGATACGGATTTTATATTTTAGAACATCATGATGTCTTGTCGGCATCATTGAAAACTGTTGACCGCTTCTCTCTTGCAGGAAACTATCCTATGTTTATGTATACCATGATTGTCTTTTTTGAATTTGGTGCTAATACTGTTATATGGATGTGGAATAGGTTTTTGGATTATGGACGCGGATATTCTTTAATGGACGACGGCTGAATTATGAATGACGGACTAGACGCTTGTATCACTATCAACAATTTTACAATGTTCACATACTCGGTCATCTCTGGCAATTCCATGATAGCGCCCTCTTTCTATCTCAAGTTTGTGGGCGCTTATTCGAAGTTGGAAGAGGGCAGTTCGGTGTTTTTTGTTCTGAAGCGACATTTTGGTGTCCAGCTTCAAATTTACTTTTTATGATACAATATGTTTCTAATTTACTAAAGTTTGATATCTTGTTTTTCCAGATATTGGAAAAAGTTTCAAAGAGTTTCTTTTTAACATATTTCAGCTTTACGGGATTTGCAGAATTGGTTTTTCGAGAGGTGGGACAAATCGACGACGTCTGGCGACTAAAAAGCAAACACAGGAAAGCTTCCCTCGGCACCTTAAATTCAGATCCGATAATACGGTGGGTTGTCGGACGTAGCCTTAGTATCTCAGTCGCGCTTTTATTGCAGATGTTCATATGGAAATTATGAAAAGTCACACGGAACTTAGAGACTCTCCATAACGTTTGGTTTATGGCGAGACCAACCAGAAGTCGAGTTAAGCTTTTTGGGGTGAGTGGTCTGCGCGAACCCAGTCAGATCAAATCTCGTTAGCGATTTGCCTAGGCATCATTGGGTTGGTATATGAGTACAGCGGCTAACCTCGTATTTGCACCATCCAATGTCTACCAATGGCAGCCGAACTCTCTGACAGTTATCAACTTCTTTACAGTCGCCCCCTTCCGCTCGTGAAGAGCATGTGACCGTGTAGGCTGACAGTCCGCTCATCAAACTGCGTTGCTGAATGGATTGAGATGATTAATGACAGTATCCGTCGCGTGACTGGATTGATGAATCTCGTATAAACTCCGTACAGTACCTGCGCTATCAAAGATGTTCGAGCTTCCATCGGAAGGCCTCAGATCCTTATAGAGTAGAGGCATAGGGAATTGTTCCAAAAAATCTGGGCCTGCTTATGGTGTATACATAACCCATACAGTATCAGTCGCTTGATCCTGCGGCAAAGTTACCATCTCAATCCAGGCCATATGTCTGCCTCCCAGTTAAGGTTCTCACCTTCACTATAGGTTTATTAACTTTGGTGATGAGTATCAAATATCGATGAGAAAATCTATCATTGAGAAAAAGACATCTAGCGCCTTTTTCTTAACTGAACTCAATGGAATGGTCTCTTATTTATCTGAATAGGGGACTGCTCAATTGAACAATCGCGATGTCTGAAATTCGGTAAGATCTCTCATACTTTCCTCAAAGAAAATGCAACTTTCAATCTCTATTAATCAAGAAGCGGGGACTAACCAGCACGGGGTACCGACAGTTTCTCCCGCGATGGACTCCTTCGCGACATTTTCCAACAAAACTTAGCCCTGGCGATATTTTCTCCAAGCGACATCCCCCCTTATATTTTATATCCTCCTCCTCCTACTGCACTTTACTCACTGCACAGCGGGTTGCATAGGTGTGGTGCGGGATAGGGTGGGGCGAGAGACCTGGGGTTTTCACTACCTGAGGTTCCATGGGCCAGGCTTGCACACTACAGTAGAATGGGTCGACTGCGCATGCGCGAAGGCGCGGGATAGGGTGGGGCGAGAGACCTGGGGTTTTCGCTACCTGAGATTCCATGGGCCAGGCTTGCACCCTACAGTAGAATGGGTCGACTGCGCATGCGCGATGAGTAGTATAGACAGGGCACGCGATCTCCCTATTTCTATAAACTAACCCATGGGGGTGAATGAACCCATGGGGGTGAATGAGCCATGAGGGTGAATGAGCACTCGTATTTTATAATTAGTGAATTTTGAGCATTTCTTTCCCCAATGCCCGAGACCGACTTCTGTGTCAAGTTTCGTGCCGGATGAACGCTGTGTTGCGCGCACAAGACAAAGCCGGGGCCCAACACGTGAGACCAGCTTGCAGCTTGCTTTTGTATAATGTGAACGCTGTGAAACGGAAGAAAATTTGATGAAATTTCAATAAAAAGATATCCCTAATTCCATTCATCGCTTTTTGATATTATTTTTGATGAACTTTATCATGAGATACTGTGAAGATTAGTATACTGTGCGAAATAGCCTCAGAGTCGTCTTTAGCCCGATGTGTAAAGAAATTGTAAATTAGAGTAACATTAATAACAGCTGGATATTTAAAGACTGGTTTTGAGATTTGAGCTTTTAATATCTCACTTCTTTTGGTTCAATTATTAGCGATAATGCCGTACATTAGATCCAGAAGAAAATAATCATTGTCAGAGAAGGTAGGAACATCAATATGTCATGTTCGCTACTTTGGAGGCCACTGATTGCTCCTTGATCTGTTGTAAATACTAGTTCCATCTATTAGATGATTATCTCCCCTACGATCTTTCAGGTTGAGAACTTATACATTGGGCTATGACAGTATGTGTGTGTTCGTACGTTGATTGTGTGTATGTTTGTGTAGGTTCGTACGCCAAGATATAAGAACACGATTCACTTCGTGGTTGAACTGGTTAAGGGGGTTTGATGTTCAATACTTGACATTTGATATTGACATTGATTTTTAGTAAATCTCCTAGGTCCATTGGAGTTCGTATACGGACAGACATACAGATGAACAAATCGACTGATACTGTGTAATAATGTGTACAAATAACTTTTTATGAAGGTTGTATAGCTATAGAATTAGTTTATAAAAGCCGACTCTAATGATTTTATGTTAGCTGCCATGCTGAATGTGGCATCCATTTAAACAAAAAACTCGGGTGGAGATACTGACGAGATTGATTACAGAGTTATTGCCCCTTTTCACTACCTTTGACCCTGACAGAACACTTATGTGTGTATCTATGATCCGATCGTTCTGAGGAAAGCTTTGGTGTCCTCGCAGCTGTTCCAAAATTCTACGATCGTCGGCGAACCTGGCATCGGTCTTAGATTATCGTGAATTAAATCTACATTCTAATACACTCAAAAGTAGACGTATTTGGAAACTAAAACAAAGCTACATATTTCTGACGTCGTGCCGAGTGAAGAGGCTCGCCGGTCTAAAATCGGTCCGACTTCACTGTTAGAGCGCGGTTGTTTGCTGGAATAGAATATTACAGCTTTCACTCACATATCAGCCCAGTAAGCAGGTTATGAAGATACATTTAATATTGATCAGTTGGTCAAGAACTTCATGTAGGAATGAAAAAGTCGGTGCTATTATGCGCAGTTGTGGGGCATTGAAAGCTAATGTTCTTAGTGATTGCAATGCCAATTACGTCATTAAAATGGCGACCATCTTGGATTTTGCGACTATATTGAGAAAACTTTTGGTTAGAAAATATAGATCTATCGTCACGCAGAAGTGCAGAATGGTTTCACCATACTACAATACTAATACTAGAAATAAGCTTTTAAAATGATCTGTCTGGCTAGGTCTGGTTTAGTCTCTCCTATGACAAAAAGAATCATAACATTATTTCTGAATACATATTTTATAAGGCAATGATCGTGTATTGCATAATGGAAGAAAAAGCTAGTGTATCTATGGCCTGAGAAAATTAACGATGGCCCCTAATTGAAACAGTAAGTATAGGTATCCTTGTGGAATTTGATGACAACATTTTAAGAAAACGTTCTTTTTTGAATTCAAATAATAGGTTAGTATTTAACAGAACCTAAAAAGATCATGAATTCTTATTTCATAAATAAACAGCTTTCAGAAAATATAGAAATCCTTTTGTTTCACATATATCCATTGTATATATCGCAAAATATACTAAAGCTTCGCAATTTTTCATGGAATTTTTCACCCCTAGATCGAGTCATTAATACATCTTCAATTCGAATCTTCCATATAGGGAAATCATGTGTTCACCTTGAGAATATAAGTTTGAATACATAAAAAAAATCAAATGAGTAAAGTTATAGTTTATATTAAAATTGAAATTGATAATGTACACCGAATATGGAAAATTAAAATTGGAATTTGTGATTGAAATTTAAAATAATTTTTTTTTTGAAACCTGGGGAGATTCTCTCTCGGGGTAATTAATATGAGTAGAAATGATGTAAGCTTTCAGAATATATTAGGTTAAGGGTTAGGGTGAAGTTAATTTGGGATATACATGGTGTGGATTGCTATAGGCTGGGGTGGGGTCATACCACCTGGGGTAGTGGTTGCATTTTAGAAGTGTAGCATGTTGCAATCATCCGGATTATATATTTCATTATGGTTGGGTTTACGGGGATAAGTGAGGGGGGTTGGGGGTGTGGTGAAAACTATACATCCCGTGATAATGTGTGTGTTATTCGAGCGAAGTATGATGTAATCTGGAATATATCAGATTAGGGGTTGAGCGTGTTTTACTTTAGGGGATACAGGATCGTGGTTGATGGTTTGGGGTGGGAATATACCGCCGGGATAGTGGTTGAATTATGTACGTGAATAATGGTGAAAGTTCCCGGAATATATTCGGTTCCGGAGATGGACGAGGATTCGTTTAGGAGACAGAGGATTGGGGTCTGTATATTTGGGATGGGAACGTACCTCCTGGATAGTGGATACTTCCCTGAAACGTCATATGGTTGCTTTTTAGTCATCAGACGTCGTCAATTTTCCCCACCTCTTGCATATCGCTCCAATTTATAAAGAGGTAGGCGTTCGGAATGTAGAAGATCGTTCGTCCAGTTCATAAGATATAAGCGAGACCCAGTTCGTTGTCGGAGGGATTGCTAAAATTTGACCTGCACCGGGGTCGTCATACTCTGTAAGCAATGGATGATAAGCTTTCCAGGTATATTAAAGCACGCATCATAAAGTCTGCAAACAAGTGTAGGGTTGTTGAAAATACAACCAAGTCATTCACAGGTACAGGTCACTTATGAATCTAGCATTTAACCCTATCTGGCCTGGGCGATTTGTGGTGTACCGAATGCATCTTCATGGGGGGGGGGGGGGGAGGGGAGTGTTGACGCGGAAAGTGCTCCCTATACATAATCGCTATCCTTATGGCTAGAGTACTGAATCTTGCCATTATATCTGTGGGTCAAGCTCCACTAGAAAATGTAAAAGAAAAACAAGATGGCCGCCATGATGAACTCACAATTTTCAATGAAGGCATTTTGGACGATCTTTTCTGTCAGATTTTTCGAATTTTTCAGGTTTGTGTTTTCTTCGCAAAAACTGGCTGATAATTAGTAAATAATAATCTGATATGAAATAAAATAGATTTTACTCACTCTTCCCTGCAGCAAAGTAAAAATTTTGAAGAAATATAATGAAAATGATACTTTTCTGGTACCCAGCATGGTTGCTATTTTCAATTGTCCCATGATCCTCTGCTCGGGAGATCATGCAAATAGACTCAAAATGACCCCAATATGATAATCTAAACAGATAATCTTAAAATATGACTGTCATCAAATTGTGTGAAACTCAACTGTTACATATGTTACAACAGGTACAGAAAAAGTTTCACCAAATCAATCTCACCTTGTCTCTAGCGGAAGAAAGTGCTCTGTTGTAGTAGGGTGTCTTATGGGAGGGAAAATGATCACAATAACTTCATAGAAGGGGATATGGTTTTGTACAGGGGAACTAAATGATTGCTTCTGATTGTTAGCTCGGCTCTATGATTGTCCCCCGACGCCCGAAGGGCTGAAGGGGGACTATAGTATTGTGGTCCGGCCGTGCGTCCGTCCGTCCGTCCGGATTCGTTTCCGTACAATAACTTCTGGAAAATTTGGTATGTGGGTACCTCGCCTCAAGATCTCGCTTGGGATTGTTTTTCACATCGATTCAAATATAGGTGGCGCCACCTGGGAGCCAAGATAAAAGTTTGTTTCCGGACAATAACTTTCGAAAAACTGAACTGATTCTTTTCAAATTTGGTGTGTCGGTACCTTGCCCCAAGATCTTGCTTGGGATGGTTTTTCACTCCGATCCGCATATACAGTAGGTGACGCCACCTGGGGGCCAAGTTAAAATTTCGTTTCCGGACAATAACTTTTGAAAAACTGAATGAATTCTTTTCAAATTTGGTGTATGGGTACCTCACCTCAAGATCCCGCTTGTGATTGTTTTTCTCACTGATCCACCTATAGGTGGCGCCACCTGTGGGGCCAAGCTAAAATTTTGTTTCCCAACAATAACTTTTGAAAAACTGAACGGATTATATTCAAATTTGTTATGTGGGTACCTCTCCTCAAGATCTCTTGAGATTGTTTTTCACGCCAATCTGCATATAGGTGGCGCCATCTGGGGTCCAAGTTAAAATTTTGCATTCCACTTAAGTTTCCGGACAATAACCCCTGAAAAACTTAACTTCTCAATTTGGTATGTGGGTACCTCGCCTCAAGATCTCGCTCCAGATTGTTTTTCACGCCAATCTGCTTGTAGGTGGCGCCAACTGGGTCTAAGTTAATATTTTGTTTCCAGACAATAACTTTCGAAAAACTGAACGGATTCTTTTTAAATTTTGTATGTGGGTACTTCCCCAAAAGATCTCACTTGGGATTGTTTTTTCTTTCACGCTGACCCGCCTATAGGTGGCGCCACCTGCCGGCCAAGTTAAAATTTTGTTCCCATACAATATGTTCTGAAATCCTGATCGGATTAGGACATATTCGCTAATTGTGGGTACCTTGCCACTGGATCTCACTTGGGATTGCTCCGCATGCTGGGTACTGAAAGTTACGGTTCCAAGTCAAATCAATTGTTTCAACGTCGGGGGACTTGAACCCCTCAGGTTTTCATTAGCAATGTATATTATATTCATTTTTTTCGCTATAACATAATAATAATAATATATTTGCATGCTATATAGAGATTGCAGCTTGTGGAAGCGGAGGATATTTTTCAAATTCCTCTGACTGATATTCTTACTTTTAATGTGTATGTTACACTGCACAAAAAAATGCGCTGAAGTCATTTTAGCACCAGCATTGTGTTGCTAGAATCAACACAAATTTGTGTTGAAACACTATTCTGTGTTCATATACGAAGTTTAACACAAAACGATGTCGATTTCTTGTCTTGAAGCCATTTTAACACAAAAATTGTGTTAAAACAACACAATGTTTTTCACATTGTAACCGCGCTTTTGTCGAATGTCTCGGCCTACTTCGATGCTAAAAACAGCGCAGTTGAGACAATACCTTTTGAAAAACTGAATGGATTCTTTTCAAGATCTCGCTTGGGATTGTTTTTCGCACCGGTCCACGTATAGGTGGCCCCAGCTGGGGTCAGATTAAAATTTTGTTTCCGGACGATAACTTTTGAAAAAACTGAACGGATTCTTTTCAAATTTGGTATGTGGATACCTCGCCCCAAGATATTGCTTGGGATTGTTTTTCACGCTGATCCGCATATGATTGGCGTCACCTGGGGGCCAACTTAAAATTTTGTTTCCGGATAATACCTTTTAAAAAACTGAATGGATTCTTTTCAAATTTGGTGGATGGGTACCTCAAATCAAGATCTCGCTTGGGATTGTTTTTCTCACCGATC
>JAVTVY010051101.1:0-27780 GCA_036873755.1 Hanleya hanleyi
AGAATGCCGACCTCGTGACGAAGGCCCGTCGTCAAGGTGATCAAGACCCGAGTCAGGCCATCATGGCTGAATGTTGGAAACTCACTGGCAATGGTTATTATGGAAAAACGGTAACCAACCAGGATAAGCACGTCAATGTGAACATTTGCACGACTACCCAAGCTCGCAAAAAAGTCAATTCCCCGCTGTTTCGATCCGTGGAGGTGATCGATGACGACACCTATGAAGTGACGTCAGCCAAGAAGACTATTCGGTATAATTTACCCCTCCAAATTGGGTGTATGGTCTATCAGATGGCCAAGCTGAGGATGCTGGAATTCATCTATGATTTTATGGGTGTGTATTTTGATCCCTCAGACTGGCAACTCATGGAAATGGATACAGATTCGGCCTACATGGCCGTTTCCCATCCGGACTGGGAGTCTCTCGTCAAACCCGAGTTACGGGCACAATATGAGGCGGAACGGGACCAGTGGCTACCCCGACGCGATCACTACACCTACGACAAGCGGACACCCGGGCTCTTCAAGCTGGAGTGGAGTGGAGATGCTATGATTGCGCTCTCCTCCAAGACCTACTACTGTTACGGAGGAGATGGAGGAGAGGAAAATAAATTTAGCTGCAAAGGAGTGAGCCGGCGCGATCCCAACATAGACAAAGATCTCTACCTGGGCGTGTTACAAAGCCAGGCCAGTGCGAGTGGCACTAATCGTGGATTCCGTGTGGTGGACCACCAGATGCGGACCTATATCCAGCAACGAGACGCCTTTACTTTCTTTTATCCCAAACGAAAAGTATTGGCCGACGGTGTGAGCACTACATACTTGGACTTGTAAAATGTGAACATTAACTGTGGATACACGAGTTATAAAACTGTAAAAGTCAGGATGGCCGAGTGGTCTAAGGCACCGGTATTAAGTGCTGGTGGGGGAAACCCGCGTAGGTTCGAATCCTACTCCTGACAAACTTTTTTTGTATATACTACTACTATTCTATGTGTACATACCTCTACTATTTGTACCCTGTATTCTATTTGTATAGTCTAATCCTTGCTTGTTGACTTAAATAAAGAGAGAAAAAGTCAAATCATTTTTTGTGTTTTTTCATCAATTTATTCAACAATGAACGTCAGAACAACAACGTCATAACAATATAACGTCATAACAATAATAAAACAAGATGCGCGCGCAGTACATTTTTTAAGTTAACCAGAGAAATGGAGCATGCACATTAAAACGAGAGGCCGTCCAGTCATAGACGAGGACATCCCGGTCTTCGGCTTGACAATAATCATCAAACATATGTACAATGGTTGGCATAGAATGTCCTCTACTCCGGTGAGTGAGATAAAACACACAGTACTGTCCGCACACACTACTCAAGGGTCCTTGTAATCTTTGCGTATTCCAACGCCACTCTGTAGTAGAGACGTCCATGAATTTCACCAAATCGGCATGTAGGGGTGCAAGTCCGTAGGAATCAAAGTATTCGCCTTGGCCTAGGGTGTCCACGTACACCGCTATCCAATGTTCACCGGGTCCACTCCTCGGGTCTGTATTCAGGATGTAGGCTGCTGGGGTGGTGGAGTGAGTGGGAAACACATTGCGTGGAAACACACCTCGAAAAGGGATCTTGGGATCTCGCTGGAGTATGCTCATCAGCTGCTCTGTATTCATCTTAGGTGGCGAAGTCACACAGCACGTTTCTTTGGTGATCCACGCTGATGACGTTATCAAACTCGGCGTAGCAAATCACGTTAATGGTGTCGGGTACAGGGATGGAGAAACGCAGTTCCAACCGTAGGTTTCCTTTCTTGAGCAAAGCCAGTTGATGATCGTGTTCCAAGGTGGGGGTGAGGTCAAAGGCGAACAATGTGTACCCCTTCATAAAGTCGTCTCGACTGATGGTATTGCCTTCGTCCTGGTTGTTTTGTCCTGTAGCTGTAAACAGGTTCAGGTAGGTCCGCACATAGTTTCCTTTAGTAAAGTCCGGTTGTAATGGCCGGGCTGGAATTTGATGGCCGGCCACGTGCAGTGCCACAAAGTTAATGTTGAAATGTTTAAATTTGAACGGATTCTCAGCCCAATTTCCATTGAATGCGGTGTTGGTCACACACGCCAGGGTAAGACGTTTAGGCAGATCCCCTAGAAATAAATTTTCACGATTGGCCATCATCGAACCTGTGGGCACAGAGAACACCTTGGTCTGTACGCGTCGGATGGGGTACATGGCTGGTTTTTTCGCTAAGGCTTCCATGTGACCCAGCAACACGCCCTGTTGCAAATCTACCGTACGGACAAACAGGGCTGCATCTTCAATCATGATCTGGTAATCGATATCGCCCGCTCCACCGCACATTAAGGCGAACTTAGGTAAGGACCGGATCAACTTGATCTTGATGGATACACCGTTCATCATGTAGCGGTCTTGCATGAACAGATCGGCGTGCAGTCGTCCCATCATATCGATGGACTTGCTTTTGGCTGCCAGTTTTTTGCGTGACTCGAACCCAGCATTGCCACCGGTTATGTTGTCCAGGTATCCGGGTCTATCCCTGAAGTACAGCTCAGCTTGTAAGTGTGATTCTTTGGCATCAATACCGTACGACAACATCGTCTCCATGTAGGCTCGGTACGGGTACGTATTGGTGGACGTACTGATGAGTTTATCGTTCAGACCTATATCCACCTGTTGGAACAAGGAGTGCAGCCAAACATTCACCGGGCCTACTGGCGCATCGACCGCTATCTCCGTCCCGTCCATCTTCGTTATTTTGGCTTTCACGTACAAGTAGGTGTGGGCTAAATCCAGGTAGGCCGTATCTTTGTTTTCAATGGTAAATTCTACGGGCCCCATCCCCGTCAGGCTAGCCAGGGGTCGATGTTCTACCCAACGTCCTTCGCCTACACTCGTTTGGGTGGGTGGAACAGTCCACAAATCCAATTCACTGTTGGTAGACGGACACGACTCGGAGTGAATGTATGCCATTATGCGAAGATGTCTCTCCTACTATGACTTCTCTTCTTTTTCTTCTTCTGGGGCGTAGTCCTTCTCCTCTGGGGTGTTGGACGTTGAATGAATGGGGGCAGTGTCGGTCTTTGTCTTTTAAGGGCTTTGGCGATCAAGACGCTGCCCGCTTCTTTAGCCCGGCGTTTCAAGGCTTGTCGGGGTGCTGTGCCTTCCATCACATCACCGGCCACGCGCAATCCACTGCGTACCGCTTGTTTTCCCACCGCTTTCACACCCCGTGTCACCATGGGTAAAAACGTTTTCATAATGCTGCCCAGGATGTTCCCCAATCCGTGACCGCGTTGCATGCGTGCCCCGCTAAACACGGGCAAGTTTCCCCCCGTTTGTTTCTTGTAGTAGTCGGCATAGCTGGGCGTATGGCACTGGTAAGGCACGTACATTATACGAAGTGAGGAGAGCGGGTTTGTCGGAGAGCAAGTGTCAGCACCACTTTTCCTCGTTCGAATGGGATCGGACGTCCCCTGTCATCTCTTATATCCACCGTGATCGTGTTGATATCGGTATGGCGTACGGGCAGGTACATGATATGGTTGAAACTCTCGGTGGCTTGTTCGCCATACGTCTTGGTAATGGGCACCACCCGTAACAGAGGTGTGTTCACATCACCCACAATATGGCTGTCCACGGCGTTCGAGTAGACGTACAGTGCGTACATACCTACTTTCATATCCATCAAATAATCCCCGTTGACAATGGTGGACCCCTTGTAGACGCTGAAAGGCATCCTTAACATTTGCTGTAGTATAGGACTGAGTTTCACTTTCGCGTTAGCGGTCAGCATGATAGAGCTCCTGTCGTTGTGTACGTTGACATCGAACAATATCTCTCTCTTGATGTCCATGGATATCAGGTGTGTTGCAGCACCCGTGCTGAATTTTAGGGCCTTGTACTTCATCAAGCCATTCAGACCCTGTATGAACGTCTGCGGTGTATCGTATTGGCCTTGGGGGAGAATGAGTTTGTAGACTTTATCTTCGTAGGTCACTTCGTACCATACTTCTCCGTCTTGTACGTTGTACCATGAATAAGGGTATTGAATATCCACCAGTCCACATTCCCAGCGTCCCGGTAAATGTAACGGTTGGGGTAATTGCGTGACATACTTGGTCAAGGTGTTGTCAGGAAACACGTCGAATGAGCTATTACTGGGCAACGTCACGTAAAACATGACGACGACGACTGAGTTGTTCTGGCTTCTGCACCGGGGTTTTATAGGAGTTATTTGTGTGTCCTTAGTAAGGTTCCCAGGCCTTGGGCGCCTGACCTCGGCGTTGTGACCGTCGCGGTGACTTAGCTCTGGGGCTTTGCAGGGGATGGCGTGGTAAAAGGGGTGACGAAGTAGGTGGCCGCCGTGCGGGTGTTTTGGTCGGCGTGTGCGGTTGCCATTCACCACGTTCCCAGATAGGGGGAAGTCGAGAGGGAGCTTGCATCCAAACAGGTGACGAAGTAGGTGGCCGCCGTGCGGGTGTTTTGGGTGGCGTGTGCGGTTGCCATTCACCACGTTCCCGGGTAGTGGGGAGACGTCGAGAAGGGGCTTGCATCCACTTCCAGCGTTCACGATTTCCTACCAATTCTTGAGGGATGTGCGTGTCTTTTAACCCCTGAGCAAAGGCTTCCCAGCCCGGTGGATTAGAGTGTTTGCGAGAACGCACCATATCGTTGATTAAATCCGTGATATGAGACCCCGGTACCACTTGGTTGCGAATCAGTAGGTTTCCTTCCGCATTCCAATCCATATCGGCATTCTGTTTCACCCGATCCAACAATAAACGGGCCTTGGTCTTGTAGGCTTTAGGCACACTGGCCAATACTTCCTGTTCCAGCTCAGGTGAGGCCGAGGATGACGGTGGTGGTGGTGGTGGAGGGGATGTAGTGGGCGTAGTGGTGGGTAGTGTACTACTAGTACTACTTCCTCTATATTGATCCATAAACGTCTGGTACCGGTTCAGCGTATGATGGTAGAGTTGAATTTTCTCGTGATCGGGCAATGAACGTTGCAGTATACTATTCATTTCTTCATCCAAAGACTGGAGTTTTTGCACGGTGGCCGGGACGGGATAGGGAGATTGTAAACTCTGTAACAGTCGAGGTTCGACCAGCATCATTTTTTTCGTATGCTCCATGTTTTAGCGTCCTCCCAAGATGGACCCGAGTAACGGGCCCAGTACAGTAGCGGCTAAGGGAGCCAAGAGTGCGCCGAGAAATCCACCTCGCTGTAACACTTGTTTCTTCTGCTTGACACTGCCCGTCTTCTTGACCAGCGTTCGGAGACCCGCCTTGTGCCGTTGCAATTTACCTTTCTGCAGAGGACTCAGGGGGACATTGCCTTTTAATACATTATGAGCGACTTCACACAAACACCGGACCAAATCCCGATCCGCGCCGCGCACCAGGGCCCGGCCCACTTCCGGGGGCGCGCTGCGTAATACCCGCAGAGCGGGCGCGTGCTTGCGTACGCGTGCAGACATGACGCTTGAATGAAGGCTAGCCACCGTTGTCTTCTTCTTTTATACTCTCATTTGGGGGTGTACACCGTCTGTAGTTCACCGGGAAAAATCAAGGTACGCAATCGCAGGGGAGCGGGTGTGTCTTGTTTCAAGTCGATGAGGAGATATCCATGCGCAGGTTGAGTGGCATCTTCAAAGGCTTCTCGTACAAAGGCCGTGTTCTTAGGGTACATCTGTTGAGCCAGGTGGGTAATTTGTGACGCGTCTCTGGGGTTTTTAAATAACACCACATACTGAGCATTCAAACTAATGTTCCGGTGTTCTTTATTTTTACTGAAAAGATTCTGTACGATGTAAATAATGCTCAACCGCCGATGATGGCTGCCTTTGGTAAAGAGACGGGTGATTCGACTGTCCGTTTCCGTCATGAGATCGTCTACCACCACCAAGGTGTCTGGAGGTATGTCTTCAGGCGGTAAACCTTCCACTAAGGTGACTCCTGGGATACGGGCCAGTGCCTCGTACGCGGGCTGCCAAGCGCCATAACACCACAGGATACGCGCTACAGGCGGTGAAATCAGGGCTGACCCATGTTGGATGAGACGTTGAACAAAATGTGATTTTCCCGACCCGGTCGGTCCAGCGATGAGGCACGTGAAGGGATGCTGCCATCGTGGGTCCATCGTTTCTTTTAGGGGATGATTTGACGTTTAGAATGTCGGGGCTGGCGGCGCAGGGGATAGTACTCGAAGGGAAACCGTTGTCGGGGTAAACGGTGTGATTCACGGGGGTCCACTTCAAAACTGTTGAGCGGTGTCGTCGTAGTACTAGAGGATGGAGTGGAAGGCTGGCTTCTCAGGGATGATGATGATGATGATGGAGAAGGATGATGATGTGCAGTAGTCGTACGGATCGTGGTCGTGGGCTGGATATAGCGGGGTAACGTGATGGCTGGAGTAGACGTAGGTGTCTGCGTTGAGACGTGTCGGACCCTTGACGTCTTGGTTGGTAGTGGGGGCGTGGTCGTGGTGGATGATGCAGAACGCAGGGTGTTGAAACAGGATATCACGTACGATAAATCGTAGAACACACCGGTAAATAACGTACCCAGCACCACGACTACACACACCACAGTACCGACTTGTGCTTTTCGTGTTCTTAACAGTACGGGTAGACGTGTACTATCCATGGTACAGTCCTACACTGAAGGTGGGTGGTGATAGGCGTTAGCATTTATAGACGTTTCATGTCACGGCCGGACACCCAGGAATTAAAGGAACGAGGCCAGCCTTGCCATTTGACGAAATGATAGGGAATCCCACGTCGACGTTCCGTTTTCAAAATCTTCTCCACCGTGTAGTAGTCTTTCGGTGTTTTCACTATGGGTTGTAATTCTGCCTCGTAAAACGTGCCTTGCAGTCTCTCGCCTTGTAGATCTTCCAGTTGATAGACGTGGGGTTGTCGAGGTTTATGGCGCACGATGACAAAGTGTTCGTCACTCCAGTTCGGTAAATAGCCTTTCTCAAATTGTCCTTTCACTTTACTGATCCGCACCGTATCTCCCCGTTTGTAACGGGGTGCCGTCAGGGGTGCACTGGAGGAGGAGTACAGCGTAGCACGGACTTGATGTTCGTTCCCTTCTGTCACAGTACGGGGCGCTCGCTGGATACTGCGATGATAGGCCCTATTGTAGCCTTGTACCAGTTGAGGAAGTACATCCAGGTAGCGTCGCGTGTTTTGAGCTGTAAAATATTTGTACATGCGTCCTTTGAAGGTGCGATTAAAGCGTTCCACTACCGATGCTTTCGTCTCATTGTACGTGTGAAAAAAAAATACCTTCTTTTTCTTAAGAAAGGCTTGAAAGGGTCGGTTAAGAAATTCTGTGCCTTCATCTGTTTGTAAATAAAGAGGTTTGCGCCCCGTCTTGAAAATCTGCTGAAACGCGGCTATGAGATTCTCTCCTGTTTTGGTACGCACGGGTAGGACCCAGGCATATTTCGATAGAATATCGATACAGGTCAATATGTATCGATTTCCATTATTGTCAGGTGCAAATCGACTCATGTCGACCAAATCCGCCTGCCATTGCGCGTCGATGCCTCCCACAATGACCCGGTTACGACGAAAATGACGTCGGACAGCTCGATGTAAACTGTACGTATCCTGAGTTTTTAACCAGTCTCGAACTTCACTTCGACTGATGCCTTGGGCCGCTCGAGTCAATGCCCCCACACCACTATAGGCAGCTGCACTCGTTGGATTATAATACAAATCAGTTAATACTTGGTGAATCTCCTTGTTCCCCGACTGCCGCCGCATCACGCACTTCGCTCGCCTCCGTCACAGGTGAGTCGATCTCTTCCCGGGGTGATACTGAGTTCGCCCCGTCCGTCTCCTCTTCGTCCCAGGGTGATACTAACCATCTAGCCGCTCTGCATTTTCCACATATAGGCCTTTTTTCCCGGCTGTAGTAGTCTTACAGAAACAAAATTCTGCTAGTCTTTCACCCGGTTCAGCGAACGCCTCTTCTGTAGCACGAACCCACGCTAATTGCTGAGGGGATCGATCGTCCGGTGACATTAACTGATCGACAATAGGCATTATTTTCTTCAAGGCGTCAAACACAGAGAGAGTTATGCTGATACTGCGCGTATCTTTGTACCGGCCTAGACGTATGCGGTGGGAGGATAGGGTATAGAGGTACATGGCATTATCCAGATGGATGAGCTCTCCGTCCAATTCTCTGCGCAATACCCGTTTCAACTTATTCCACCCATCACGCTCTAATGTCACGGGATTCCATAACATTTCTGCGGGGGTCCAATAAATAGCTAGATGGTCTTCCGCCAGTTTGACTTTATCTGCATACACGTATAAGCGCACACTGTGTGTAAGAGGCAAAATGGCTCGTAGTGGAAACGACATGCTTGCTTGCTCTCAATGTCCAAATGATACACACTCTGTCTCTTCCCCTGGTATTTATACTATTCTGTGAGAGGCGGGTCGTGTGCAGAGAATACTTTATCCACCACAGGAACTATTTTTTGTAAAGCCGTCCATAGTTCGGGATCTAGCGTAAATCCCCCTCGTTTGAGAGAGATCAATCGGGCAAAAAAAGGGCCGCGAAAAATGTATACATCGTGATCCAGGTAGATACTATTTCCATTCAAATGACCGAATAACACACGTTTCAAGGTCGTCCAGCCTTCGGAAGATAAAGAGACACGGGCGGGCTCTGGGACGCACCAGCAGCGGGAATCATCGGCAATGAGATCGATGCGATCAGGATATATTATTAGGGTACAATCCGAGGTGAGTGTACGGGTTATGATGGTGGATTGGATGTCCGGATAGAGTACGGCGTCAACTTGGCTAATGATAGTTTTCAGCGCCGCCCATAATGCTGGCCAAAGTACAATTCCGTGACCACCGCACTGTTCTAACCGGGGAAAAAATGATTTCTCTCTACTCCGCCGCAGGTACACATCCACACCGACAGATAAAAAATCGACTTCGGGTTCTTTGGCTTGTAAAACACGTGTCAATTGCGTCCACCCGTCAAGGCTTAAAATTAATTTCACTTCGATCGGGTGTTCCTCGATAAGGTGTAATTCATGTTCATATACGCTAAGAAGCACCTTAGACGTCACTTGAAAGAACGCGAGCTCTTTGCCCCGCGATGCCATACTGAAGAATGACAAAAATATTAGCCCGACACACATGTATATAGAGCGATTCAATTTTTCATTGTTAACCCTATCTGGCCTGGGAAAAAGAATGCTGGGAGCTGGTGTTAGTTGGGTGTGCTTTGGAAAGAAAAACGAGACCTCACAACCCTACCGCAAATGTATAGAAGTACGTTTCCCAGGATGGTCCTATACCTCCATACCCCATATAGGCATTTTCCCGTAATTTAGGATAAAGTCCGTATTCCGTATTTTTTTAGGAAAATTTTACATACACCCACCCTGGAACTAGGGGAAGATAACTCTGTTGATAGACAAGCCCCGTTAAGCCCGGCGACCTATATACCCCTCATACCCCATATAGGCATTTTCCCAGGTTTTTCGATAAAGTCCGTGTTCCGTATTTTTTTTCAGGAAAAATTTTACATGCAGCCACCCAGCCATCAAATACCCTTCACCTAGGCTTCACGTTGATACCTCACTCGACCCCATTCGACCATTAGGGCTCCCCTAGATGCCAAAACGTCTATTTTCATGCCCTTGGGCCACCGCGCATGCGCAGAAGGCCGATATGTCAACCCCACACCCAGCCCATTAGATGCCCCTTCACATAAGCTTCACTTTGATACCTCACTCGACCCCATAGGACCCTTAGGGGCTTGCCTAGCTCCAACACGGCTATTTTCATACCCTTCGACCACCGCGCATGCGCAGAAGGCCGATAGTTCAACCCCACACCCAGCCCATTAGATGCCCCTTCACTTTGATACCTCACTCGACCCAATCGGACCATTTTATGTAGGGACTACTTTTTCTCCGCGGAAGCTTTTTCCCGAAACCGAATTACCGCCAAAACCACGGCCAAACCGCATCACCGCGCATGAATACAATTTTTTTTTTTTTTTTGCCGGAACTTTTTTTTTTTTTTTCGTGGAGGTGCACTCATTGACACCGGTGTCAATGAGTGCACATGCACCCATTGACCTCATTTGCATATTTTCAAAATCCCCTGCCATCTTGAAAATATGCAAATGAAGGCTGGGGATCGGGAAAGTGGAATGCTGGGGATCGGGAAAGTGAAATTGACCTTGACCACCATCTTGAAAACCGACTACCCCTAACATACAAAAAACAAGCCGCCATCTTGAAACACACACACACACAGCCGACTATAAATAACGTGTATGTTCACATTTATTAACAACTACACATCATGAGTTTAAGACGACGAGCCTTATTCACCCATCAACCTAGAGATCCAAGGAATAGGGGTACAGAAGAACATAGCGAGATAATTACCCGAGAAGAAGATGGCGGAATCACTATTATCTCCAGTTTTCAACGCGTTCTTGAAGATGTAACGAGGTTAATAAGTACAGAAGAAGAACTCGGGCGAAGTGAACAAGACAACAACAACAGAATGGAGGAGGACATACAACAAGAAGATAACCAGGACGACACCCGTGATAGAGAACTAGCCAGTGTATGGTTAACTACTAGACCTCCATCAACGACAACAACCACCTCGACTGCAGACACTGAAACAAGAGCACGATGCCGACACACAGATGAGATTTTGCCAGACAAAAGAAACTACGACATAATGAAGAAAAAATCAAACAATGTAGTATCTGCACGAATGAAGAAAGCTTATACGCGGTTCTACCCTGTGGACATCTGTGTATGTGCAAGGATTGCTGGATCCAACTGACGTGTGAAGGAGCCCTATGCCGATGCGTTGACGCCGGAGAGGTGCATTTCAAGATAAGATGTCCCATATGTCGAAAACATGTAGGAGGCGTGAAGCGAATATTCCGCGCTTAAGTGTGTCGTATCACACTATCAAAGGCCCTTTTCAGGGCCAACCCATCTTTCCGAAAGAGAAACTTCTTTCATAAGCACTCCAACTTAACATCAGCTCCAATCATGCTTTTTTCCCCAAAAAAAATTTTTTTTCAGAATTTTTTTTTTTTTTTTCAAAACAAAAAAAAAAAAATTTCGTACACAAGGTCAAGAAATTTTTTTTGAGGTAGCGGGTCGAGTGAGGTATCATATTGAAGCTGACGTGAATGCTTCACATTGATACCTCACTCGACCCCATTGGACCACTAGGGGTGGTAACGCCAAACATCGATATCAACATCAATCAACATCAATCTTCAAAATACCTTTTTTTGGGGTTAGAGGCGCCCCTAGTGGACCAATCGGGTCGAGTCAGGTATCATTGTGAAGCATTTCACGTCAGCTTCAATTGGATACCTCACTCGATCCACTACCTCCAAAATAAAAAAAAACAAAAAAAAACAAAACAAACTTCGTACACCAGATGTTGATATCGATGTGCAAAATAACCTTTTTGGCGTTAGAGGCGTCCCTAGTGGTCCAATGGGGTCGAGTGAGGTATCAAATTGAAGGTGACGTGAAGGAGCATCTGATAGATTGGGTGTGGGCTTGAATTAGGGTAATTCTGCGCATGCGCGAAGATAATATGAAAAATATCAATCTTCAAAAATAGCCTGTTTGAGGTTAGAGGCGTCCCTAATGGTGCAATCGGGTCGAATGAGGTATCAAATTGAAGGTAACGTGAAGGCGCATCTGATAGACTGGGTGTGGGTTGAACTATCAGCATTCTGCGCATGCGTAATCTTCAAAACACCTTTTTTGGGGTTAGAGGCGCCCCTAGTGGTGCAATGGGGTCGAGTGAGGTATCAATGTGAAGGTGAGATGAAGGGCCATCTGATGGACTGGTGTGGGTTGAACTATAAGCATTCTGCGCATGCGCAAGAATGGAAATAGACGTTTTTGGAGCTATTTGACTATTAAAAAAGGAAAAAAGAACACATTTTTTTTAATTTTCTACTATTTTTTTATTAACACACAATGAACGTATTCACAATTGAATTTAATACCAATTATATGTAAGTATTGAATTTTAAATACAATTAACAGTGAAAAAAAACTCTGAATTTTTGTAATACATGAAAACAATGGCGTATGGTAGACCAGTGTCGTTGATAAATGGCCCTGACACGCGCATCTTCAGGCAAGACTTCAACCGGAGGTGCGGCTGGATCGAAGGGAAAATGTGCTCCACGTCTCATGCTTTTCGTCTCATACAAGCGGATAGGCAAGCAAGGCTGACAGAGGCAGGCAGATGCCCCATTATGGTTAAAAAATCGTCGTTCTGTTTGTTTGGTTAATGGTTTGATTAATGTAGTTCGCGCAACGACCCATCTGAAACTTGTGGTGTTAGCCGGAAGTCCAGTACCTGCTGGAAAAATGTGCACACGCTGCAAACATCCGATCACGAAGCAGTTCGTCGAGCTGATTTTAGCTGCAGATATTTCCCTCATCTAATTTTTAGTAGAATCGTACCCAAGCACATCATTGGAGTGACTGACAAGCGTCATCGAACAACTGTACGTGCGTTGTGAGATTTACACGATAGTAGTGAAGCAGCTCTGAATCAGTGGAATCTCGTGCTTGCAGGCGATTGCCCACTGAAAACAAAGAAGTATTGCGTTCTTGCAAAATAAAGCATTTAACAATATTTTGCTCGAGGGATAATAGATTAGCACAGAGTAAAATAGATAAATATAATAATGAAATTATGGCCTTGGTGTGAGGGGAATATGCAGTTTTGTTGCCCCACGGCTGTGCATATCCTCGGGACAAGACAACTTACGTAGAATTCTCCTTTTACTGTGGTGTATGTCCTACTGTACTGTATGTTTCTGGCATTCACATATTAGATAGCCTTATTGAAGATGAGTAATGTTTGGAACTTCCCAGTCTAACATAATTTGTCGTATATGTATCGTTGAAGTTGCAGCTTCATTAGCTTTGAACAAATCAGAGATGATTCTGTTGTAGATATAGACTTTTCCATTGGCGTCTCCAAGGCTCGACAGTACCGGGTGGCTAGGCCATATATCCACCCATTTCTACGCCAGCTGTGGGACGGTATCACTTCACCGGACTACCACGGCATCGTTTTTTCGATTCTCACTCACCAAAACCATCTGATGGTTGTCAACAACGAGGGAATTAAAGACGCTGATAAGGTGAAACTGGAATGCACTTGATAAACTGAGGGATCAGAAATAACAGCATTGACTTTGCTTGGGTAACAGTTGTACGAATATTATGTTTTCCACAATTGAAAGTTTGAGGTTGTGTTTGACGTATGTTGAAAAGCTCATTTGTGGCCCCTTGAAGAATAGGTCCATCAAAGGCGCAACTCGAAGTTAGACAGCTTTTATGTACCCAAATGTCTACTCTGAATCCCTAATCCATGTACCAATGGTACTAGAAACTATAGTATAATTTACTAGCACTGTTTGATGGGTTTAGATCGGATCATGCCATGATGGTTTCATAATTGATGATATCTCAGTTGAGTAGAGAATGTAATATCAATTACAGCACAGGAAAAACGAAATAACATAGAATTGGCATAGTCTTTAAAGTCGCATCATTAGGGTGGAAAGATGTTGATCACTCAAAGTAGTATCAACTGTTACCATGGTGTTTGCTGTTCCCATACCACTGACGTTTGCGCAGCTGCCAGAAGCCTACATGTCTGGTTTGAAGAGTAGCATTAGTATTTATTGTGTTCTTTTCTGTGTATTCTCTTTCTACACTTGTTCGGTGTCTGACAGCCTGGGAGATGGGATGATCCAGATTCCAGAGAAATTCCATACTGTTCTGGTCAAGGTTACGGGTCCGCGCGCTCATTGGCTAAGCTCTTGGGTATACTGGCCAATGGGGGCAGTTTCAAAGGGAAGGAACTCATGTCTCCGAAGATAATGGATGATTTAAGCAAAATGGTGGTATCCGGGTATGATATGGCGATGAAGAGAGACGGCAAACGTGGAGCAGGAGTCTGGATAGTCGAAAATCCAAAAGTAAGAATTCAGAAGCTGAGAATTATACAAATTTTCTAAATATGATTAAGAAAGCGATAAGAAAAGCCTGCCAGATTTGTGTACATTTTGGATCAGATCCAACCTTCAGTAGGCAGCGATCACACATAAATAATGTCTATTTCCATAATCGTGGCATATAAAATGATTTAAAATGATAAAATGAGGTACTGAGCCCTCCTGCACACACTTTTACACACCCTCTAAAACTTTATACAGCTAGAAGTATGCCTCATGGTAATATATATATTTCTTGAAAGCACAATTCTTCAGGATTCCAAATATATAAATTTGTTCACTGTAAACTTGTAGGTTGTGAAGATATTCAGATTTTAAAAATATTTAATTTAAATTTTTTAAATGCTATTTTCAAAAAAAGTATTCAGCTTATCATAACTTCATCATTTCCTGTGGAAAACAACTCCAACAGGAAATCTGTGTCTCAGTTTTGTCAATTTCGGTCTAGTTCTCATTCTGTTGACATTTAATTGAATATTTATTTACCATAGTTTTGAACTTTGAAGTTGAATTAAATGTCAATAAAACAAGAACTAGGCCAAAATTGATAAAACTGAGACACTGATTTCCTGTTGGAGTTGTCGCCTAAAGGAAATGAGGATGTAAGTTACAATAAGTTGAATACTTTTTTGAAAATAGCCATTTAAAAAAGAAGGCTCATTTTTTTTTTAATTCTTTTTTTTTAAATTTGAATATCTTCACAACCTACAGATTTACAGTGAACAAATTCTTTTATTTGGAATGCTTGAGAAATGCGCTTTCAAGAAATATATATATTACCATAGCTATAAGGCATAGTTTTAGCTGTATAAAGACAAATTCTAGAAGGCGTGTAAAAGTTTCTGCAGAAGAACTCAGTATCCTTAGGGGGTTTCGATAACTTTGTCATGCAAAGAATTTGTAGGTACACCCCACTAAATATTACAATAAAAACGTTTTGTACATAAAATAATAATCTTATCAATTTGTTGGTACACCCCACTAAATATTACAGTAAAAAGGTTTTGTACATAAAATAATAATCTTATCAATCAAAAGAATCTGTAGAACATTATGTATTTAAATGGATGTTCAAGATTCCATCAAAATTTGCTTGAAAAATTCACACCCTAATCATTTAATATATTTTTAGTTCTGTCCATAGAATGGCAAAATGCATATAAACGATACATGGTGGGCCTTGAACCTGAATCTAGATTTGAGTTTTTCTGTCCGATTGTTGAACATTCAGCTGTTAATCACGTAAATGACAGGAAGATTACAGATGCACAATTCATTTTATTTGATTTGTATGTTCATTCATTGTCAGTTTTGAAGGACTCTTAGACTTTATTGTAAAGATCTTATGTTTAACAACACCTGTTTCTGTTGACAGGGGGAAGAGGTTTTTGGTCATCCTGGATACGGAGGACAAATGGCCTATGTGGACAGGACAAACAAAGTGGGACTGGTGTATATGACCAATCATCTGTCAGTATTTGCACTGGGAGATGACCCAAGATTCAAGTCTTTAGAGAAAGCTTTCTATAACTGTTTAGACAAGACAAGCTAGGATAGTGGTTCAAGGCTGTATTTAAAGAATGCATTATTTGGCTGAACCATGATCCATCCAGCCCAATTTAGGATATTTATCTCACTTTCAACATTTTAGTGAGCAATGTGACATCACAGTTTCGATTTGCACCAGCTAAAGCAATGTGATGTGTATGTAAAGATGTCCATATAAACACAGCCACATCTGATTGTACTGGTATTCTTCTATGTACACATTGATGGAAGAGGAAAGCTTACCATTTTATATATTGGGACTCAGCTGATAGTGATTGGATCTTTTCAAAAATGCTATAATTTGCTGGACATACTTCCAATCTCCTCCTTTCCCATTTCCTACCAAAGTTGCTGAATTGAACCTTGTGGTAGACATTGGGTCAGGTGACTCAGGAATATTTGTTTTTCTTTTTTATTATTTCTACGGGGCTGTGTAGACCCGTAGGGACTAATGGTCCTGTATTGTAGTCAGGAAAAACTTGAGCACATTTGGTACCATTACCAGGGTGACTGGTTGTTTATTTAACTGTTTTAGGCTTTGAGAGGAAGAGCAGAAGAAAAAGTCCTCAAGTTATTCAGCTACTGCAGATAGTTTGGTCAACTATTTTGGCTAGATTTTGTTTCACCTGGTCTATATTAGTGAAGTTAAATATTTTCTGCTATTCTTATATATGTTCATATGTCATTATCACAGAGATTTCCTGCTTTAGAGCATGAATACAAAATGGATACTATTCAGAGGTTGACTTAGAGAGTTTTCCTGAAAGGATGTCATAAATCGCTGGTTGATAAAAACTTTATTTAGAACACTTAACATATACAGAAGAAAATAGTTTGAGGCAGACTTATCATATGTTTGCCATGTTGGCAAGAAATTTTAATTTTCTAGGCTTCCATTCTTGCAGAAATTATATACAGGGTATGTAACTTATAGGGCTAACACACAAACACCCCCTCCACCAGACCCTCTATACCATTTAGAACATAGACACATGCATGACCTAGGTCAATGGCTTGATTCAGTTAGCTGATAGGGTCAATTGATAGGGTCAAAGTCCAAGTCATTATGTTTAGATAGCAGTAAGCTACATGTACAATCTGCATACAACCATTGTAAGAATTTATAACCTTCCAAACTAGGGGTGTACTGGCAGGTGAAGGTACATCTAACCATGAGGATTTTACATTGTATCTCAATATTCATCTTTTGTCATTTACTGCTGAAGGATATGCTTTCTATAATCTAAAAAAAGTAAAAATATTTTTCAAATATTGGTAACATGCAGAGAAGACATTATTTATCATTTCATCAGGTTGGTTTCATAATAAATGTCTGTCCCATCAGTCACAAGTTATTTTTTTAAATATATATATGTGTACAATTACACTAATGCACTATATATCTTTATTGAGAGAAATATGTGAGACTATAAATTGTATGGCTCTTCGCCATGGAACTGAACATCAAAGAGTTAGTGGAATTATTCCAACAGCCTATTTTACATTTAAATAGCCCCATTTCAGTGCCTAAGGCTCTAGTTCATTATTATTATTGATATCAGAAATCAGGTACCGTAACTCAGGAATAGTCGTGGTTGACGAGTAGTTGTGTAATTTATCTGCTGCTTATTTGGCTCAGGGAACTATACCAATATATTAAAATCTGCATAATAATAATAGTAATATTCTTTACCCTCCTCTTTTCAACACAATGTATGGCAAATAACAATTATTATTTTTTTTTTTTTTATTATTATTTAAATTACTAACTACTTTAACTCGGGTAAAGAATAGGTATATATACTTAATGTCGTTGTTGTTCTTGTTGAACTTCAGTCTAGTTCATCATCTACTTTATAGAGCCTATATTATGTGTTTTTGTGTATTGCTTGTGTGAAGTAAAATCAGATCTCATTGGCAATGTGCTATCCTTCATTGTATCTCATTTTCAGATGACAGGATGGTACAGGGTCATAGTCTGATCCCGAGCTGAACTGGAAAGGTAGCAGGTGAACTTCTCTAATACTCAGAGAGTATTTGTGTATCGTGATTCGAAACTAAACTGCTTTAGAACTCAGGGAATATGGATATGATTTGATTGTTCTTGCATTGATGTGTATGTATCAGTAACAGAGTTGAGAGCAGCAGCACAGTATAGATAGAATCATCACTACTGCCGCTTCTCGAGACAGTATGAATGATTTCGCGAAGCTCAAATCCATCCCAATCTGAGTACTACAGTGATTCGTTTAAATTGTAGGGGTGTTTGGTGAGCAAACCTCATACATTATTTGTAATCCGCCTTTTGCATGAGTGAGAGTACAAAGAAGAGCCTGTCACAGTCTGTGCAACATTGACCCGTGACTTCAGCTGATCTACCTTTTAACCAGGAGAACATTTTGAACTGGTGATACAGCTGGCATATTCTCATGTAATATTTGCCAAATTATACATTATCCTGAGCATAATGACACTTTCTTGGAATACAGGGAAAATATAGTACATATGTATGATAATAATGTCAGTTATCACCAGTTCAAAATATTCTCCTAGGTTTAAAGATAGGGCAAAGTGAAATTATACGAACCATCGGCTGATTAACTGAAGTCACGGGTCACTGCACAGACAGGCTCTTCTTTGTTCTCTGAATAATGTGCAAAAGGCCGATTAGCCAGTCGATTGGCAGAGAAATCTGTATCAATCTCGCCGCGAGAACGCACGAGTTTTTGGTAGCTGCAATGGAAGATGTACATATATATTTCCAACTTCACCAAATTTTTCCTTGACCAGTGAGACTAAATGTATGGAAGATAGTAGTGGCCAGTAGCTTTCTTACAATCTCGAATAATACACAATGCCGTACCAGACCAGGATATAGAGAATATCCACAACAGTCTTTCATAAATTTTGTCTCGCTTGTCAAGAAATACCTTGTTGGGTGTCCCCAGCCTACGATTGGACTCGACCAAACCTCGGGTTATGATTTCAGATATATGGCGGGTTATAGCGCCTTCATGGCAAGTACGGGTGTCGATCACCTTATTTCTTGCCTGTATCATACTTAATCACATATATGTTGGTCTATGTTGTACCAGTCAACAAGCATTCCTACCCAATATTACATTTATCATTACTTTTTGGAAATAGAAATATACTACATATATGTATATTGCGCGCCTGTATCAATGTTTTATATTTTGCTACCGTAACAGCTGCATTGTTGAGATTAGGCCTATATATTCGATAAAATTTACATTCCATACCAATGTAATTATTTACCGATTGTATCGCAGTGATGCAATTGCAAGCAGTTCTAATGATTGTGAGCCTCATTATAATGTAAAGTTTGTACATGTTTAGACATTTTGTGCTCAAGATAGTGTCTTACAAAGAAGTAGCAAATACAGACTTCATTCTACACTGATCCAGACTAATTTATCAGTGGACTGAAATCTGCACTGAAATCTGTTCAGACAGTGGATATGATTATCTTGAATCCATCATTCTATTAAAATTCCTCAACAAAGAATTCTGTTTTTATGCACATTAGTGAACCATTCTAATTCTTATAACATCAGTTGAATGGTTGGAACTCCAGCGGCTTGACTGAACACAATGATATTTGATATACCCCCCCCCCCCTTGTTGTAAAGCTTTGGAGTGGGAAACAGCTATTTAAAGGCAAAATATCACCATGTGTGAATACTTTCTAGCTCACATATGAGACACATGAGCGTTTTACCTAGCATCAGCCACATATGTGATTCCTGGCATCAGTCACATATGTGATTCCTGGCATCAGTCACATATGTGATTCCTAGCATCAGTCACATATGTGATTCCTAGCATCAGTCACATATTTGATTCCTAGCATCAGTCACATATGTGATTCCTGGCATCAGTCACATATGTGATTCCTAGCATTAGTGACATATGTGATTCCTAGCATTAGTCACATATGTGATTCCTAGCATTAGTCACATATGTGATTCCTAGAATTAGTCACATATGTGATTCCTAGAATTAGTCACATATGTGATTCCTGGCATCAGTCACATATGTGATTCCTGGCATCAGTCAAATATATGATTCCTAGCATCAGTCACATATGTGATTCCTAGCATCAGTCACATATGTGATTCCTGGCATCAGTCACATATGTGATTCCTGGCATTAGTCACATATGTGATTCCTAGAATTAGTCACATATGTGATTCCTAGCATCAGCCACATGTGATTCCTGGCATCAGTCACATATGTGATTCCTGGCATTAGTCACATATGTGATTCCTAGAATTAGTCACATATGTGATTCCTAACATCAGCCACATATGTGATTCCTAGCATCAGTCACATATGTGATTCTTGGCATCAGCCACGTAAATGAAACTCTCGTATGATCCAGACACAGAAACATTTAACTAATGCGCGCAAAACAGTAAATGAGTCACTCTCGCAAGTTTTGATAGAAGATATACATTTTTATAGAATCATTTATATTCAAAATAGCCCAATATCGCCACCTCTGATGACGAATCACATATATACAGTATCTTATGTGTAAGTTTTTTCGGCCTGATATATAAATTATAATACACCTCACACTCGAGAAGCTTGTCTGGTTTACGGGTGCAAGAGGGGATATCATGCTTTAAATCCTTCTGGTCTGGACGATTTGAGGTGTATCGCAGCCTCCACTCCCAAAATATATATATATATTTCGTTATTTCTGAGACCAGGGATAAAGAATGGAATATATCCCCACTGAGACTAGGTAGTCGATACTTCTCACTCTGTACTCTTGGGTCAAGCTCTATCAAAAAATGTAACAATAATCTCCAAGATAGTCGCGATGGTGACCTTACAGTGACGTCACTTGCAGGGCATTCTTCAGCCGATTTTTCGATTCTTTTTAAATTTCTTTGCAAAACAAACTGCATGATAAATTAGTGCAAAATCGTCTTATAAATGTTAAATAAGATAGTTTTTGTCCACTTATATCCACAAACGAAACATCACTTTTCTGGTAACCCATATGGCCGCCATTTTGAATTTACCCATGGTCCGCTGATCAGGGGTTGAGCAAATATTCCTACGAAGTAGGCTACAGATTGCAAATTGTCCGGTAATGAGTCGGTCCATCCGAATCCTTTCGTCAGCAAAATAAGGAGAACCGTTGACATTAGAACCTTGATTTTTGGCATGAAGGTGCATTAAGGGACTGTTACCAACAAGTTCTGAGCTGACCTACTTTTGATGAAAATTTCTGGTGATTTTTGATGAAAATCACTTGTGATTCTGACTTGGGCAGTGCCCATCTTAATATAGGCAGGATTTCAACTGAGGGTGGGGATTTCCAAGAGTTCAGTTCGCGTCGGAGTCCTAATGCCTACCCTACTTCGTAGGTCCTGTGACGTTAGTCACACTGCTCATGTGATCAGAATGACCCCAAATATGATAAGCTATGAAGTTGCTTTCTATTTCCTCCATTTCGAAGCACGACAGAAAAGTTCACTTGAGGCGGATGGGGATGCCCCCCACCCCCTTCTCCCGATCCCAACAGGTCAGATATGGTTTATTTGGAGAGTAGCTGGTTCATTTCCAACGAAGTTCACGCCAACAACACTAAATAGTATCTATTTCAATAGTACTGAGCACACGTTATAATACACTGCAGTACAGATATATAGGTTACTACATTTACTTAAAAACACATGTTATGGATATGGACAAGTTTATGATATTGGGTCCGTATTGTGGAAAATTACGTCCGGATATTCTTAGCAGCATGCGAATTATTGTTTATTATGATTCTGAAACATAATCATAGTTTTCTACGCTTAGTGTTATGTGTTATTGTGTAGTCCCATACAGGTGTTATTAGCAAAATCAAGTTCACTGTTTGAAATGAATTTGCACAGAGTTATTTACCTATAAACTGATCATACTTAAAAACAAACATATAGAGATATTTACCTATAAACTGATCATATATATCTATAGCATTTCTACATTTGTACATAAAATATTATAATTTACAGCTGTTATCTATGAGGCGCCGTTTGTCACTTTCTGATTTAATCTACTGATTTATAAATATCGGGTATTTAGCAGTCGGATATATAAATGTGCATAAAATGAGCGTGAAATAAACACCGATTTTAGTCAATTTTAAATCCTATATCAGCGAATAAAATCCGAGAAATATTTATAAATACCTATATTAGATTTCAAGATATATATATCTCTCGTTGTGTTATTTCTGGGATATAAATTCCTCCACAACATATATATATATTCCTGACAAACGATTTCTTATTTATATATCCGAGGTAACGTATTTTACTGATATATAAATATTTCAAAATGTGCTGTTGGGTATATATATATCCAGTCTTCGTCTAACTCCGGATTTACAAATACTGAACTGAGAAAGTCTCACATATAGATATCCCATTTATAGTATGCTAATAGTATGCTGATGAGTCTCAAAAACCGATGACGTCGTCGGTTTTGGTGTTGGTTTAGATCATATTTTCTATTTCGTCTTTCAGGTGACAAAAGTCCTTGTGATCCGTGGGCAAGACATAATGAATACTAATAATAATAGCTTTCTATAAATTCTGTGCTTCTGCGAATAACGCTGGTTAAAAGTAAGAAGTACCTGAATGAATTTGCCCGATAATATTCACAGATGACCAACAAATTAGCGTGTGTTTACAATACCGCACATGAGAATCTGCGGAATGATTGAGCGGTGTTTGCCGACCCTTGGTACACTTGAAGAGGCTTAGTGTGACATCATCATTTTTGCGGTAAACGTATCGCAACTCATTAGCATATTATAACTGGGATATCTATATAGAGCTATATATGAAACTTTCTCAGTTCAGTATTTGTAAATCCGGAGTTAGATGAAGATGGATATATATATACCCAACTACACATTTTTAAATATTTATATATCAGTAAGATACGTTACCTTGGATATATAAATAAGAAATCCTTTATCAGGAGTATATATATATATGGTGGAGAAATTTATATCCCAGAAATAACACAACGAGAGATATATATATCTTGAAATCCAAAATAGGTATTTATAAATTTTTCTCGGATTTTATTCGCTGATATAGGATTTAAAATTGACTGAACTTGGTGTTTATTTCACGCTCATTTTTTGCAAATTTATATATCCGACTGCTAAATACCCGATATTTATATATCCGACTGCTAAATACCCGATATTTATAAATCAGTAGATTAAATCAGAAAGTGACAAACGGCGCCTCATAGTTATCTGTATTCGTTGTTTCTTTATTGAGCAATTCACATATATTCATTATGAAAAAAATTCTCTCACCCGTGAATGATACGTTATGGAATGCAGTTTTTGTAATTGATTTCACCAAGGGTTACGGGAGATCATCATCCCTATAGCTCGTCGATCAAATACATGCGTGCCATAACGATTACGAGCCGGTTGATTCGGAAACATCCCACAACGCATTCGTGACCTCCTGACCTCTCCGAATTTGCCCCATATTTGAGCGGATTATAGGCACAAGATAATGTGTTGTATATTTCATCCCCTGTGCTAGTTTTTAATTCACATGTTTCGTATCCGTTTTTGTTCTCATTTGAGAGGCGCCCTCATGAGGTTTCCCTCAGGGACTTCAAAGAGTTTTTCTTTCAGCTCTTCTCCGTATGCAACCTGTAGCCATCTCGGTCATCTATACGCGGTAAGACTGACCCTGGGATCGTGTGTATCCATGTTCAGCCTACTTTCGGAAACTGCAGGAGGGAATTTCCATAAATCAATACCACGTGACTTCGTCAGCCAATCAGCTGAGGTCTACCGACGTAACCCCAACGTAACCCGCCATTTTCGAGTCATGTGATGGAACTACTTGTTCAAAATTTCAGATCCACCACACCTCTTCGATGACACGAAAGTTATACATACCTATATATTTTGTAAGCCCAGGCAATATCTGTTTCAGAAGTGGTATGAAAAACCTGTAATTTATCAGATTTCTCCAGTTTGTTCTCCGCCGGATGAAGGCCGAACAGAATCCGGTAAAACACCTGGAGACGCACGATTCACAAGCCATCTTATGGATGGCGAAGTGTACGCAAATGCTCCGTATGAACTCGGCCTTCGTCGCAATATACCGAGCTTTTGTGCATCGCCCCAAAATGCCATCCGTTCATTACAGAAGTGTCCAACATATATCGGTAGAGTGTTCAAAGTCAAAGTACTTTTATTTTACCAGGCTGGTTTCAACAATACAATGGCGGTATATAGATGAATGACATAAACACTAAGAGCAAATAAGAATATTACAGAATTATAGACTATTATAAGTTTTATTATAAGTGTTATAAAATTGTGTCCTGTTCCTGAAAATAACTCTCATTTAATGATTATTAAAAAGATTTAAACTGGCACTGTTTATGATAATGTCTTAAAACTTGCTTCATAATTTTACACCTCTGAAATTGAAAGATCTCTGACCAGTTTGCAAATTAAATTTAGTATTACATAAAAGATTCTTGGCAGCAGCTCTCGTTCGATACCCTTTATTTACAGACTGAAACAGATCAGTTAGATAGCCAAGGGCTACATTAAAATATAGCACTACGATACATTAAAATATAGCACTACGATAATAAAACCTTTCAGACAAGTTAAGCCAATTAAGCTCATTAGAAACTGTCCTGGTATTTCAAGTATTATTTTCCCTGCTCTGTTCTGTAGCTAAATGGAGTTAATCGGGGTATGTTTTCGCACATGCACCATATTCAATATCGCAATAATCCAGCTAGGCATGACTAAGACATTATGTACCGTAGTTGAGAATCGAACTCACAACTTTGGGATACCGTCCCACGAAATTTGCGCTTAATGGTGAAAATGCGCCTAATCGTGTACGGAATTTGCGCCTAGTTGTGTAAATGCGTCTAATCGTGTACGGTGGCAGCGTTTAATCATGCAACTGCATGCTCCTAACCATATGAACCATCTTGCTCCTAATTCCGCGTTGCGCCTAATCGTGTAGAAAACTTGCTCCTAATTGTGGAAATGCGCCTATTCGTGTAGGAGATTTGCTCCCAATTGTGGAAATGCGCGTATTCGCGTAAGAAATATGCGTCTAATCGTGGAAACGCGCTTATTCGTGGAAATCATTTTGCAACTAATTATGCGTTGCGCCTAATCGTGTAGAAAATTTGCGTCTGACTGTGGAAATTCGCCTAATCGTGTATAGAGGCTGCGCCTAAACGTGCACAACGTGAAGACATAGCGCTTAAACGTCTTCTACGCGCCTAATCGTGTAATGATCGTGTAGTCATGAAAACGACCTAATATAGAGCAGGAATACGGATTGGAAGATTGAAACATCATGATGGGCGGCTAGAATATAACTCCAAGCCAGACATTTATTTATTGAATTGCTGGGCACACCCCGAATTCAAGTTTTTCGACTGTATTTATGAACGAGAGATCCTGAAGGATCTTGGCGCCCACCATTGTCCGATAATTGTAAGCTAATGACTAGAGGATCTTTTTGTCCATTGTTACTAAGTACAAACGATTGATTTGTAATTTTGTTTACAGAATTTTGAATCTGAGCGAAAAGGATCGGAAAAGGTCACTGAAAAACACCAAGATATAATCTAAGTTTCAGGAGTTTCAAGATTTCTAGAAACTGTACTTATGTCGGTTGTTATAACACAAGAGAAATGAGCAAAGTTAGTCTGAAAGTGAATGTACATGTACGGAGGATTCTTCGCCTTTGTTTCGTAGTATTTTTTTTATTTATTTTTTTGCACGTGTCATCATTGGCTACTGGAAGCGAAGACCAATCTCTTTGACACTTTGGCATGAGCTATGAAACATACTTAAGATTTTATAATTAAGAACGAGTGCTAATTCTGTTCTGTTTATACGGCTATTTTGAGATATCTCTTTTAAGATACCATGCCTGAAAATAGTAAGATGGTACACTACTTAATACTGAAGGGATCCGGTCTGCGCAGTAATGTTGAAACTTAGAAAGTGCCTCAATCCTGATTATCTCCCTTGGATCGAAACATGCAGTAGTCTACAGTTGTCGAGTTGTGACGTTGAGTCACAAGAGTGACGTCCGTTCATGTAGCCGACCCGCCGGCAGACGAAAGGATGGAGCAGTTCACTTGCTACTGCATGGACTAAAGAAAGCTGATTTAAAATTTGAAGAAATACATTTTAATTCCGAATTATTTGAACTCCTTGATATGGAAGGTGAAGGTATGGATATTCTCTATAGTCAATATATAGAATATGCCCCACCGTTTGATCCGCGGACTCTTGTGATGCAACGTCACAACTTTTTCAGAAAGATCCACGAAATATTTCCCGAGAATTCACGGTAACAATGTTTCAAGGGGAAATTCAAGATGGCCGCCTTGTGGCCATATTGGATTTTCGATTCGGACCGAAAAAGGTATCTTGCACAACTAGACCATAAGGGGAACCTGTGAACCAAATTTGAGAAAGATCCATGCAGTACTCTGAGAAATCACGATAACAACTTTGCATGGGAAAATCCAAGATGGAATTTTCGAATCGGACCAGAAAAGGTATCTTGCACAATTGAACCTGTGTATCAAATTTGAGAAAGATCCAGGCAGTACTTCCTGAGAAATCATGATAAAAAAATGTCATGGGGAAGTCTAAGATGGCCGCCTGGTGACCATATTGGATTTTCGATTCGGACCGAAAAAGGCATCTTGCATATCGAGACCCTAAGGGGAATCTGTGTACCAAAATTGAGAAAGATCCATGCAGTAGTTCCTAAGAAATGACGATAAAGTTTCATGGGAAAATCCAAGATGGGTGCCTGGTGGCTATACTGGATTTTCGAATCGTACCAGGAAAGGTATCTTGCACAAGTAGATCCCAAGGGGAACCTGTGTACCAAATTTGAGAAAGATCCATGCAGTAGTTCCTGAGAAATCGCGATACGGTTTCATGGGAAAATCCAATATGGCTGCCTGGTGGCCATATTGGTTTTTCGAATCGGACCGAAAAAGGTATCTTGCACAACTAGACCCTAAGGGGAACCTGTGTACCAAATTTTAGAAAGAACCATGCAGTAGTTCCTGAGAAATCGCGATAACAACGTTTCATGGAGAAATTCAAGATGGCTGCCTTGTGGCCATATTGGATTTTCGATTCGGACCGAAAAAGGTATCTTGCAAAACTAGACCCCAAGGGGAACCTGTGTACCAAATTTGAGAAAGATCCATACAGTACTTCCTGAGAAATGACAAAGTTTCATGGGGAAATCCAAGATGGCTGCCTGGTGGCCATATTGGATTTTCGAATCGGACCAGAAAGGTATCTTGCACAACTAGACCCCAAGGGGAACCTGTGTACCAAATTTGAGAAAGATCCATGCAGTAGTTCCTGAGAAATCGCGATAACAAGGTTTCATGGGGAAATCCAAGATGGCTGCCTGGTGGCCATATTGGATTTTCGAATCGGACCAGAAAAGGTATCTTGCACAACTAGACCTCAAGGGGAACCTGTGCAACAAATTTGAGAAAGATCCATACAGTACTTCCTGAGAAATGACGATAACAATGTTTCATGGGGAAATCCAAGATGGCTGCCTGGTGGCCATATTGGATTTTCGAATCGGACCAGAAAAGGTATCTTGCACAACTAGACCCCAAGGGGAACCTGTGTACCAAATTTGACAAAGATCCATGCAGTAGTTCCTGAAAAATCGCGATAACAAGGTTTCATGGGGAAATCCAAGATGGCTGCCTGGTGGCCATATTGGATTTTCGAATCGGACTAAAAAAGGTTTCTTGCACAACTAGACCCCAAGGGGAACCTGTGTACCAAATTTGAGAAAGATCCATGCAGTAGTTCCTGAGAAATCGCGATAACAAGGTTTCATGGGGAAATCCAAGATGGCCGCCTTATGGCCATATTGGATTTTCGAATCGGACCATAAAAGGTATTTTGCACAACTAGACCCCAAGGGGAACCTGTGCACCAAATTTGAGAAAGATCCATGCAGTAGTTCCTGAGAAATCGCGATAACAAGGTTTCGCGGGGAAATCCAAGATGGC